>JARUHE010312608.1:0-11928 GCA_031471125.1 Archaeomysis grebnitzkii | reverse complement strand
ATTTAAAAATGCTAACAAAAAAATTAAAAAAATGCTAACAAAAACATTAAAAAAATGCTAACAAAAACATTAAAAAAATGCTAACAAAAACATTTAAAAATGCTAACAAAAACATTAAACAATGATAACAACAACATTAAAAAATGCTAACAAAAACATTACACAGTAATAACAACAACATTAAAAAATACTAACAAAAACATTAAAAAATGCTAACAAAAACATTACACAGTAATAACAACAACATTAAAAAATGCTAACAAAAACATTACACAGTAATAATAACAACATTAAATCTTCTTTTATATTTTTTCCAGGCAGTGTTCTAAAAAATCGAATTAATCTAGAACATTTGACACGATGTCTCTGATTAAAGTAGCATTACGAGTCAACTCTTTGGTGAAGCCTGAGGTTGTGGTGTTTGAAGATGTCGATTTGAACGACAAAATAAGCGTATTAAAGGATAAAGTATCGACACAGTCCAAATATGGCGACGAAGTTGGTGAGTACAAAAAGTTGAATAAATTATATTTTTTTAAATTTATATTTTACGCTTCATATTGTCTTTTCCTTTAGAGTATGTAGCATTCATAGCTCCAATAGTAATTCCTATGGAGCATGGAGCAATCATAGCTCTAAAGCATTCCCTTGTATCATGACTTTTCTACATGTGTTTTGTTTGCATTTTTCTTAACATTTTGTTTTGCTTATGTTAAAAATAAATAATTTTTCAGAATTGGTTTATTGTGGAAAACTCCTCAAAGATTGTGAATCATTGAACGATGCAGGATGCTCGACCGGATCTCTACTTCAGTGCCTTCCAAAATGGAGTAAGTTTCCATGGGTGTTGCTTCAGCTGGCTTTCTAGTGATTACTCCATTATAATTACTATTGGAGTGATTACTTCATTAGAATTACTATTGGAATGATTACTCCATTAGAATTACTATTGGAGTGATTACTTCATTAGAATTACTATTGGAGTGATTACTTCATTAGAATTACTATTGGAATGATTACTCCATTAGAATTACTATTGGAATGATTACTCCATTAGAATTACTATTGGAAGACACTGTTGACGCAGCTGAAGCAACGCCTTGTTTTCATCTGCTTTTTTCAAGTCTTGTCAACTGTCTTACTGATTTTGTTCTTATTTTAAAAAAAAATGGTTGTTCATCCAGTTTGCTGACATGAAAATAGTTTTTTGTGACCAAAATTATGGCTATTTGAACTTTGATGGGACGTTATAATAGATTGAAGTGAAGAAAAAATGAATAAAAAGAATTGAAATTAACACTAAAAAATGAATTAATATTAAATAAATGTTTTGCTTGCAGAGGATCAAACTCCAGTTGCAACACCATTAACTTTGTTGGAGATTCCCAAGTTTGCTGTTGCCTTGAAAACGATGCTGAACCACTCGGGATTCAGGACATTTAGTCAAGTATGTGAAATGTCGATTATTTGCAGGGTGCCACAAAAAGATGTTCTCAACCATGGTTTCTTTTTTAAATAGTTTGAAGCATGCTTTTTCATACAAAAAAAAACGTAAAATGAATTTCCTTCATCAAATGATAATTTATTTTCAAGCTCCCTGTTCGTTGTTGCTACGGCTAAAATTATTGTTTCATCTTTTGTTTATGTGATGCACTACTAAATATCTAAATGAATAAGAATTCATTTTCATGAAACTATAGCAGTTAGTGTGATTAATTTATCATGATGCTGTTGTTTTAACACTTTAACCGTTTCTTGTAACACCGGTGATACATAAGTATAATGGCCTACTCCATCTTATGTAACACCGGTGATACAAATTAAATTCGTTTATGCTTAATTACAGGTAACTAGTTACCTGTATAAAGTAATTAAGCATGAACTAACTTAATTTGTATCACCGGTGTTACATAATATGGAGTAAGCCATTAGACATATGCATCACCGGTGTTACAAGAAATGGTTAAAGTGTTAACATTAATTTTCTTCTCAACAGAAATTGAAAGAACCAGAACTAGTGGAGAAAATAATGAAAGCTTGTCCGTTTCTCAAACACGACCCTTCAGCATTACCTTTCATTCAAGATCCAGATCTTTTCCTAACATTGTGTGTGCTCAATACTGAAAAGCTGACAAAGTAAGTTTATCATTCGCCTCTTGATGGCATTTACCATAATATTAATTTATTTTTTGTATGAAATTCTATTACTAAAGTATCCATCTTACAGATAACTTATTACAAATTTACAACTGGCATGCATGGTCATGTCCATTGTCAACATGTGTCCACATTTTAGGTGAAATAGTATTTTATTTAGCATGGATGAAAGTGACACTGCCAACTACATCTACACAACAGAACATTTAATCTTTTCTGTCTTAATTCTTCCCAGCAAAGGCAGCTCTACTCAGTTGCCTCTCTTCAGGGCCTCTACCCAGTCAGAAATTATCGTCGTATCAGCGTTGAACCGACTTTAATGCCTCTGGATCAACGCTGATACTGGGTAGGGGTGTCTGAACTCCTGGTTTCCTCGAGAGAGGAAGTTGGAGGCAACCATTAATAACTTTTATTATTTATTTGATAAATTTAATTGAAGTTAAAGATCTAAAAGAAGCATATAAGGGTGGACAATAGCACAAGTGAGGTAAGCTCCATGTTAATTGAATGTGGGTTACCTCACTTGTGCTATTGTCGATCCAATATATTAAGCCAATATAAATTTTTGTTTCCCATAGTTTTTTTTTGTAGCATTTTAGGTATTTCTTGCCTTTCTTCCTATTGTGCTGCATAAATTATCAGATATTAAAAATGATTCATGAAAGAATTTCAATAATTTCGAATAACATTTTCTTAATGACGACTAACTTTTTTTAGACTTGTGGAAGAACATCCTGCCATTGCTCGCTTAGCCGGATATCTGGCCACTCTTATATCCAGTGAAACATCATCAAGATCACACCATGTTTCATACTCGATAGATGCTTTGTCAGATGAAGATGAAGACATGGATGCTGAACAAGTAAGTTTTAAATACAAGTTCGACAACCGAGTTTTAACATTTTCTTATCTGATATATTATATAGCAATATGGTCACTACACTTTATATTGTTTATGATATTTCGTAAGAATTTAAAAACACAACCAACAGAAATAAAGAAAAAGTATGAAAGGAAATTAAAGAACATACGTACTAGTCAGGGTCTGAACGGCCGTAACAAAGGCACTTGTATACAGTGCTGTTATAATCTGACCAATACATTTTAATTACTAAAGGTTTAAATGAATGAAGATAGTAAATATTTCCAAAATGACAAGGCTTCATATAACATCACCATAGTCGTTTGCTTGACCAAAATTTTCTTGATTAAATCAAAATTATATAACATTCTGTCAATGTAATTGAATCATAAAACAGTTGATTGAATCAAGAAAAAGTTAAGTTGACAATTTCAGGTTGTAAATATGCTACACAGTCCTTTGATCCATTGCAATATAATTCTTTAAAAAGTTGTCTTTTATTATTTATGCATTTCATGAATAATTATTATTGACACTGATTCCTCAGCAGTTTAAAAATTGTCCAATTTGTTTGTATGTAAAATTGTATTCTTAATTGAACGTCCGTTTGTGTGATTGAAGCAATGATCTCTCTACTCCAAAGGCCTTTGCTGCAACTTTCTGAACCCTCGGCATTATTTTTCTCTTTCTTCATTTATATTAAATGAAACTTTTTAATTTTGTTATGTAAATGAAATTGTTCGGAAAACCTTATTTAATTTTTTCCAGTCTGGCGATTCCACGGCTGGAAGTCGTGCCAGTGGCTCCATGGCCTACCAGCCCATCACTCCGGGTCAGCTTGCAGCCGCCCTGGCAAACGCCACAGGTGGAGGACCCTCCAGCAGGAGCTCCCGGAGCAACCCGACGACTCCTTCCGCGGGCGCAACTCCCTTCAACACGCCCGGGCCTCCCTCCGCATCCGCCTCCACTGGACCTTTGGCCAGCCCTGGAAATGTTATCACCACTGAGATGTTCAGCCAAGCGCTGCAAAATGCTTTTGCGGCCTCTGCAACAAGTGGAGTGAGTTGTCTTTTTAGTAATCGCTAATGCAACATTGATTATCCAATATTGTGTGAACTAACAAATAATAATAATAACGTTAATGGTTGTAGTAGTACTATCAAATAGTAATAATCAAACAGTAATAATGGTTGTAGTAGTACTATCAAATAGTAATAATAGTTGTAGTAGTACTCCTAGTAATTTTGAACACACCATTGATTATCCAATATTGTGTGAACTAACAAATAATAATAATAACGTTAATGGTTGTAGTAGTACTATCAAAAAGTAATAATGGTTGTAGTAGTACTATCAAATAGTAATAATAGATGTAGTAGTACTCCTAGTAATCTTTAACACCATTGATTATCCAATATTGTGTGAACTAACAAATAATAATAATAATAACGTTAATGGTTGTAGTAATACTCCATAAATATAAATTTATGGGGGAAGAGTAGTCACTTACCCAGCTGTGAGTTGTGGTATAACATATTCAACCACCTCAAATATTTACTTGATACAATGCAGGTAAGATTAATTTTCACATATTTTTGACTCCTGGTACATAAAAACTTTATTTAAATATTTAAAATGGATTATGTATAGAAATATTAAAAATCAAATAATAACATAATAAATGTTTTAAAATTTTATTTAATTTTATTAATTTTCTTTTCTTCTAGAGTTGAGGAGCCAAATGAATATTTATTATAACCTTGTGATTGATAATACAAAGTCATTTTGTACAAAAGCATTATATTTTTTAGAGTTTTCTTTAAAGTTATAATTACTATGCTGCTTGCTTGACAGTAACTCATATGCAGCTTATTAAGATGTGTTTGAGAACTAGCTTCTATATGTGACCTCTGATTGTTGTTGTGGGACAAAGAATAAATTTTAATTTTACAGAAAAGTTTGTTTGAAGGAAAATAAAGAACATAACATTCTACACTGGTATCACTAAAGATGTTTTCATTGCATCAATATTTACTTATTAAAACATACATTTTATTGAAAATTTGAAATTCATGGTTAATAGAGATTTTTTTGAAGGTTTAAAGAAAAGTGTTTTTAAAACAAATGAAAGAACAGGAAATTCTAAGGTAGAATGCTTGAAGGACATTTGTGCCTAAAATTTATACTTTTTTAAACAATAGACGTTTTAGGAGTTTTTAAACTTAGCCAATTTTCATCAAACTCATGATTTATTGAAGGTTTAGAGCTATTTTTATTATAAACAAATAAATGAAAAGGGTTAATATAATATTTATAATTTTATTAAAAAAATTAAACATTTTAGAAGTTTTTTTAACATACAAACACAGCTTTTAATGTGTATCATTTACTCGTACTTGTTTATTTTTCCCCTTGCAAGAGTTGAATTAGTCTTTGCTGCAACCCCTCTGGATCAGAGTAATTCATAGGCATTTATTTCTTTCTCTTCCTTTCCTGTCATCCCTTTAATTGTTTAATTAATGATGTAACTGTTAGTCCAGTGGCTACAACATGCCGATACTTTAAGGGGTTTACATAGTCCACTCCAACAGTAATTCATATGGAGCATTACACTGGACTAAAAACTTAGATAACAAAAATGTCTTTTAACAGGGTGCAGAATCATCTTCATCCATCATTCCTTCCTCTGCCTCGACATCCACCATCGAAAACTTGGGCGAATCTTTGCAACTGATGAGAGAAATGGGAATCACAGACCAGGAGATGTGCATCAATGCCCTTCAGGCCACCAATGGAGATGTCGGTTCAGCCGTAAATATGATCTTTGCCAGACTCTTGTCTGACAATGAATATGGTGAAACTATGTGAATTAATGTTGTTAATTTTCTTATTGCAGAATAGTTTCTGTTATTCAAAAGGATTTCTAAGCTGTTTGGTGGATTATCTTTCATGAATTTCTTGAACATAGTTGTTCTGATTTGAGTTCTTCCTTATTTTATTGTTCTGCTTTCATAAAAGCGTTTTATAATAAATTTAAACAATTGATTTATTTTATTTTAAAGTTTGCTTAAACGTAACAAATAATCAATTCGAGTAATATTGTTTTATATTATTTGAGTGTGCTGTATCATGAAATAAAATATTTTTATAATTTTGATTTTTTTTCCAATAAACTATTCACTAAAGTTAATTAAAACTGAACACAATGTAAAGTTTTGTGTTATCAACCCTATGCAATAGGGGTAGTGTGAATATGAAAGCTAAATCTATTTTTGGTGGAAACTAAGTATTTATAGATCAAGTTATTTTCACACAACTTTCATAGCTGATATTTTATGGAGTATTGAATCATAATTACAACTAACCTTAAATTAATAAGTTAATTAAGAGGCATCAATTTTTTCTCCCATGAGTTTTTTAAAAAAATGAAGTGTAAGGTTAGAAATTTAAAAAAGTTTTAAACAATAAAGTTAAAATCATGGTATGTAAAATTAAAACAGTCTAAGCCTTAATGACCCAGTATGTTGACACCTCATGCTTCCCAGTTGTTACAATGACTAGTGAACCCTGGATTACGACTTTATGGGATGTCTCATAAATCATAACCATTCAAGATACTTCACTGTTACATGGTGGTAAAATTATAAGAAGTAGATACAAAATATATTAAATGTTGGATACATCAACATAACAGAATAGTGGTTTCAGCCTTATTGCCCTGTGTATTTTTATTTGTAGCAGAGATAATTAATATTTAGTGTAGAGTAATTTAAAATTTAATGTTATTTATTTTAAACTATCAAAGTATTGTATTGTTTATTAATGTTTTTTTAAATATATGAAGCCTATTACAAATATTTAAAGCAGACTTGAATACATACCTACTCTACACTGAACATACTGATTATCTATGCTATGAACAGAAATTCATGTGACAGCATCACTGAACCTTAGCTTGAATAGCAAACCCAAAGATTGTTTAGTTGAAAGACTTATGTTGGTTGCCTTAGTCAACCTGCGCCGTTTCCCAGTTCATTAGGCTACAATGTTGGTTGCCTTAGTCAACCTGTGCCGTACACCAGTTCATTAGGCTATAATGTTGGTTGTCTTAGTCAACCTGCGCCGTACCCCAGTTCATTAGGCTACAATGTTGGTTGTCTTAGTCAACCTGCGCCGTACCTCAGTTCATTAGGCTATAATGTTGGTTGCCTTAGTCAACCTGCGCCGTCACCCAGTTTATTAGGCTATAAGAGCTAACTCAATGCACGACCAGATTATCCATTTCGTAGGCAAAGTACAACATGTAATTTTGGTTATTTTCTAGTTATTGTGAAGTAATATATTGTTGGTATGGGAGCTTTTTTAATTAATGATGCCGACCGAAATGTCAAGTTAGCGATATTTTTGTGCTGGTATTCTCGTAGGTCAAGGTACCATTCTTTGTCTGGTGAAATATTTCATTTTTTCCTTCACAGTCCTAACAGGGTTCACCATTTCTTACCTCCAATGAAGTACCTACGACACCAAAATAACACCTCATATAGCACAGCCACTTTTTTAATTTAAAACCACATTAATTGAAATAGGACTTACCCTTCACCAAAAAAAGGACTGTATGCCACCCAATTTGTTTTACATTATTAAAGTTGGGTCTTATGTACAATGAAAAGCTTTCCTTGTTTTAGGTTTATTTCTAAAAAAAAACTTGTTTACCTAGAAGGTAAGGAAGTTACTGAAGGGTTTTTAATTTTAATAGCATCTTTATTTTTGTAACTAGAGTTATGGTATTTTAAAACCAATATGAGAAGAGTATGGTAATTTATTCGCACAAAGTTACAAATGGTGAAAATGACGTCCATCTTTAACCAATTCTTGAATTCTGAGCGCGTATTGGAGCCTAGGTTCATAATCTTCCAAATAAGTGAGATATCACGAACTTCTCTGCGAAGAGTTCTCCACCTTTTTCCATACAAGGTACAGTTTGTTCAATAGTTTAAATCCGAAGATTGTGAACCTAGGCTTCGATACGTGGTGAGAATTCAAGAATTGGCAGAAAATGAACGTCATTTTTTACCTTTTGTAACTTTCTGCGAATAAATTACTCTTCTCACATTTGTTTTAAAATTCCATAACTAGTTACAAAAATAAAGATGCTATTAAAATTTAAAACCCCTCAGTGACTTCCTGGTCACTCTGTATAAAAAATATCAGTTTTATTATTAATACTTAGTTAACCCCAAAGGTTTGGCTTAGTAAAGGCTTCATAAAGTGGTACCAGTAAGTTTATTTGATCTTAATTACACATTTACTTTTAATTTCTTAAGACTTTACACATCCTTTCTTCACTCCTCATATCAGTTCTTGGAACTAACTATTGGTGGCTCTTGGTCTACTAGACCAAATACTTTCTATTTGAAGCTCTGTTCATTGTAACCAGGCACAGTGCCATTTAGTTATGTTCATTCTGGGAGAGATGATATAAGTCATTGGTAGCGTTCCTGGCAGAATTCTACAGAATTACCGCCAAGTGGAGCTGTCTCGGTCCACTATTATTCAATGCCTACATTTCATCCTTGTATACTCTTATCAACCAATACTCACCAACAATAGCTGGATATGCAGTAGACCAACTATATTTATCATTCAAACCAATAGCTTATAATTATATTATTGCTCAATCAGAGATCGAACTTTTTATAGCCAAAATTAGGCAATTCATGCTTACCCATAACTTATTAATAAATGACAGTAAAACAGAATTCTTAATTATAGGTACAAGACAACAGCTTAACAAAATTAATAATTTACCAATTACTATAGGAAACGAGTCGGTTAATTCAACAAATACAGTTAAAAACCTTGGAATAGTGTTTAACAAAAACCTAACGTTTAACGATCATATTAGTAATATTTCAAAAAGATCATTCTTTCAGCTCAAGAAAATAAGACAACTCCGCCCCTACCTTACTCCAAAAATCACAGAGACTATCATTCACGCATTCATATCTTCTAATCTCGATTATTGTAACTCACTCTTATATAATACTCCTACATACCAAATAAATAAACTTCAGAAAATTAAAAATGCTGCAGCCAGGATCATAGTTAATAAAAATCGTTTACAAAGAGTTACACCTATACTATATGACCTACACTGGCTTCCCATTAAAGAAAGAATCACATATACAATATCACTACTAACATTTAAATGTTTTCTTAACATAGCACCAAATACTAGCAATTCATAACACGATTAACGGATAACATCAGTAAACTTTGCGATCAAAAAGATCAGAACGTTGAACAAAATCCTACAATTGTATAGTTATTTAGTATGTTTTAGTTAACTTTTGGGCTAAAATCTATAATTAGGGTTTCTTAGTATAATTTAATCAGTTCGTAACCGTCTTTTGCACTATGGAAATTTCTAGAAACTCCGTGAAATCATTGGAAGTTAGAAAACTGATTGTGAAGTTACGTCACGAAGATAAGCATTCAATAGGTGAAATTGCCAACATTGTGAAGAAGTTTAAGAGTGTTATTCACAGTACTTTGAAGAAATTTGAGGAAACTGGGTCATGTGAAGCCAAGAAACCACCTGGCAGACATAAGAAAAGTACTGCAAAAGAAGACAAATGGATTATACAAAATTCCAAGAAGGATAGATTAGCCACAGCAACTGCTATTTCAAAGAAAGCTAAGACTAATGTTGGTATCAATGTTTCAAGACACACAGTTTCACGAAAACTTGATAAAAAAATGTTTGTTTTCAGAGTACCTTCCACAAAGCTCTTCATATCTCAAAAGAACCAAAGGTCATGAATGACATTTGCAACTGAGCTTGTCACATGGACCGAGCAACAATGGGATTGTGTCCATTTCAGTGATGAGTCAAAATCCAATGTTGTCCAGTAATCGTGTTATGAATTGTTAGTAAATTGTTAATTCAATCAACGCGTTTTCGTATTTCATTCCTCTTGAAGTCAAGTAGATATGCGGACAATTTGAGGTATTTCTGAGCTTTATAAGATTAGTTATGAATGTTTTCATCTCTTCAAAACTATCGTTTCTGCTCGCTACTATATATATATTCTTTTAGACACGTTTTGTTAAATTACCATTGCATATTTGCAATTTATTAATTTTCTTTTGGCATTTTCAAGTTTTCTCAATAACTGTTTTTGATTATTAAGCAAGTTTATAATGAGGTTGACAAACGTCATTTTATTTTTTATTGTTTCCTTAACTAGATTAGCTAGAACCATCTATCATGTTCACAAGGGAGTTTTATTAATACAATGGTTAACAGATATAAATGTACAGAAGTTAATGTTGCTACAATAGATAGATGTTATAAATTAATACATTAATGGGAAGAAGAACTTAAGAATGCCACCTAATCGGATATTTTGTATGTGTAGATTAGGTTGGTGTTCCTTAATAAACATTGCATCTATAATTGCTAATTCGAAGCCAAGGTGATATAACCCTTTTTAAAGCCATGATAAAGAGGCATAACCTTTTTTCCAAGTGATGTTAAGGTGACATAACCCGTATCAAAGCTATGATAAGGTGAAATAACCCTTATCAAAGCTATGATAAAGTGACATAACCCTTTTTCATAGCCATGATAAGGTGCCATAACCCTTTTTCCAAGTTATAATAAGGTGACATAACCTTTTTTCATAGCCATGATAAGGTGCCATAACCCTTTTCCCAAGTGATGATAAGATGACATAACTTTTTTTACAAGCCATGATAAGGTGACATAACCACTTTTCCAAGCCATGATAAGGTGACATAACCACTTTTCCAAGCCATGATAAGGTGACATAACCCTTTTTCCGAGTGATGGTAAGGTAACATAACCTCTTTTCCAAACCATGAAAAGGTGACATAATCCCTTTTCCAAGCCATCATAAAGTGACATAATCGCTTTTCCAAGCCATGATAAAGTGACATAACCCTTTTTCAAACCATGCTAAAGTGACATAACCTCTTTTCTAAGAAAATATTATATAACCCCTATACCAATCATGATAAGGTGACATAACTCCTTTTCCAAGCCATAGCAAGATGACATAACCTCTTTTCCAACCAATGATAAGGTAACATAACAACTTTTCCAAACTATGATAAAGTGATATAACCCTTTTTTAACTTATAACACAATGACATAACCTCTTTTCTAAGCCAGAAAAAGATTACATAACCCATTTTCCAAGCCAGTATAAGATGACATAACCCCTTTTCCAATTCATGATAAGGTAACATAACAACTTTTCCAAGCCATGATAAGGTGAAATAACCCCTTTTTCAAATAATTGATAAAATGATATAACCCATTTTCCAAGTCATGATGAGGTGACATAATCCCTTTTCCATGCCATGGTAAGGTAACATAATCCCTTTTCCAAGTCTTGGTAAGGTAGTATAACCCCTTTTCCAAGTCATTTTTTCAAACCATTGATAAAATGACATAACCCTTTTTCCAAGTGATAATAAGGTGAACTAATCCCTTTTCCAAGTCATGATAAGGTAACATAATCCCTTTTCCAAGCCATGGTAAGGTGACATAACCCTTTTTCCAAGTGATGATAAGGTGAGATAACTCCTTTTTAAAGCCATGATAAGGTACATAATCCCTTTTCCAATCCATGGAAAGGTGACATAACCCTTTTTCCAAGTGATAATAAGGTGAAATAACCCCTTTTTCAATCCATGGTAAGGTGACACAACTTCTTTTTCAATCCATGGTTAGGTAACATAACCTTTTTTCCAAGTGATAATAAGGTGACATAACCCCTTTTCTAAGTAACCAATATTTGATTGAAGTGCCAAAGTTACTGGTGTGATACCTTTGTTTGAAATTTCCATGACTAAAATAAGGGTTCTTATATATATACATA
>JARUHE010312607.1:0-20592 GCA_031471125.1 Archaeomysis grebnitzkii | reverse complement strand
CAACATCTGTTTTTTTGCATCCGTTTGGATCAACAGCAGCACAAGTGAGGTAAGCTCTGTTATTTGAATGTTGATTGCCTCACTTGTGCTATTGTTGAACCATTTAATCCTAAGGGTTGAAGTTTTTGTGTATAAGAGCACAAAAAATCTAAAGCACAGAAAAACAGTCATTTATGACACTCTATACGAGGCCTGTCTAAAATGTATCCGACCTTTATTTTTCCTGTGCGAAATAGACGATAGAGAGGCGCCACTCTATACAGTAAAGGAAGACACCTTCAGGGGCATGCATGAATTTTGTCACCCCCATCCAGCGTGTAAGTCGCTGAGTGAGGTGCGACACAACGTGTTTTTAAGATTACAGATTCTCTCAAAATGACTGCACATGTTGAGCAAAGGTACTGCATTAAATTTTGTCAAAAGCTTGGTGATTCTCAAAGTGAAACTATTCATAAGATTCAGCAGGTGTTTGGAGAAGATGCGATTGGTGTAACACAAATTAAGGTTCAACCGATTCAAAAGTGGCCGCACATCAGCGGAGAGTGACCAGCGTTCTGGCAGGCCCCAAACTGCTCGGAGTGCAGCTGTTGTTGAGAGGGTGTGAAATTTGGTGATGGCAGATTGTCGTTCGACTGTGCGAAAGATTGCCCAAGAGGTTGGAGTGAGTAAAGATTCCGCTCGTGCAATTTTGCGTGATTATTTGAACATGCACAGAGTGGCTGCGAATTTTGTGCCAAGGTTGTTGTCGCCGGAAAAAAAGAACCTCGGTTTCTGAACACCTTGATAACTGAAGATGAGTCATGGATGTAAGGGTATGACCCAGAAACAAAAAGACAGTCGTCGCATTGGAAGCATTCCGAGTCTCCAAGGCCGAAAAAATTGCGACAGGTGCCAAGCAAAATGAAGGTGATGCTGACTGTCTTCATTAATATCTGTTGAATTGTGCATCACCAATATGCACCAGAAGGACAAACAGTGACAAAGGAGTACTATCAAGATGTTCTCCGGCATCTCCGTGACACAGTTCGGCGGAAAAGACTGCATCATGACAATGCCCCTGCCACACTCATACCAATTGATCCAACATTTCTTGGCCAAACATGAAATTCCAGTCGTTCGCCAACCTCCCTACTCTCCAGACATGGCTCCTTGCGACTTATGGTTGTTTCCAAAATTAAAGACGCCACTGAAAGGATCCCGTTTTGAGACTAGAGAAAAGATAATGCGGAATGCGACGGCGGAGATGAACACCATTCAAAAAAGAAGACTTCCAGAGGTGTTTCTGGCAGTGGAAGGATCGGTGGGCTAAGTGTGTGCAAGCACAAGGGGCCTTCTTTGAAGGGGATTAGGGCCCAAACCCTTTCAGGTATGTGAAATATTTTTTCTGGCCCAAGGTCGGATATTTTTTAGACAGGCCTCATATATATATTTTCGTTTAGGCATGTTTCATTGAAATAAATTGACCTTTTTTTATTAGATTTTTTTATTAATATTTTCAATTCTTTCGAAAAACAACTTTAAGTTACTAGGACAGTTAATATATAATTAACCAAGTTCATTTTGAGTCAAAGATGGTAATAAACAAAATTTTATTTTATTTTGGACGTATTTCATCGCTATCTTGCAATATCTTCAGAATTACTGGAATAATTATGAAAAAACACAATTAAAATGAGATCAAACATAGTATTCATACAAAGAAAAAATATAATTTTGCCAAGCGTGAAAAAGCAAAAATGCTAGTTTTAACATACATTTAAAAGACAGAACTGTGTATAAAATTCTAACTAATGGCACAAAAATATAATTATGATTTGTAAAATAAAGCTATGATATAAAAATATAACTGATATAAAATTTATTTATAACTATAGTACAAAAATAAAATTGATATAAAAACACAAATGTGCTGTGAACAAAATTAACTATGTTTATGAAAAAATATTACTATTATTTTAAAAAAATTTATAAAAGAAATACTATAACTCTGATAAAAACTAAAAACAGAATTAAAAATAAGTTTTGTTCATTCAAACTCTATAATCCAGCATTGAACTATAACCAGTATTTAGCTTCCGGGCATTTACGATTCTTATTGAGGACAATTTTGAAATACTGTTAAATTTGTCGAATTGCATATTAATGGTGAGACTATTTTCCAAAATTATCTTTGCTTCTTTCATTAGGAGCTTTTTTTCTATTTGGGTCACTACTGATCACTTAAATATTATTTTCCAAATGTTCGCAAGTTAATTTAGTTGTATGCTCTGTTTAAAATGATCACGGATTGCAGCCAGTTGCAAGTGCAACGACACTCACCTGGACAATGCGTTATGCAAAAGTCCAGTGTAATGAACCGCCTGTCTATGCGGTGAAGGACATTCAAATTGATATACTACATTGGTTTCACTCAAAACTGAAGTTTTAGACGACATATCATTTTTCATAACAAGATTACATGTTTTACCATTTTTATTGATAATGACCAACTTAAGAGTTTTTACCGTCTTAACATTTTCATATATGATTTTGTTTATTACTCTTTCATCTATTTTTGTATTTTTATGGTCCTGTGCTTGGTAAATTATTATTTATTTTACTAGATGGATCTATAATAGCACAAGTGAGTTAAGCTCTGTTATTTGAATGTGAATTACTACCTCACTTATGATCTTGGATCAACAATAGCACAAGTGAGATGACCCACACTCAAATAACAGAACTTATCTCACTTGTGCTATGGTTGATTCACATGAGTGAAGATGGTGTCGATATTCATCTGGTCTTCAACGAAATGCTAATAATTCTATTTTCAGATTCTCTCAGCAACAAAATGAAGTTGCTTCCACCTCTGCAAAAAAGAAAACTCCGATGGATAGACTTTTCGAAGAAATCGACTCTCTTCTATTTGGTGAAAAAGTTTTTAGTTGTCATGAAATTATTGATCTTAAAAGAAGGTTTGAAGAAATGTGGTTCAACTTTGTTTGTGAATATGAATGTGAGAAAGAAAATAATCTGAAGCATAAAAAGTCGCTAGTAAAAGTAACCCGAAAATCTTCTGAAAAATCTCAACTCAATGAAAATGTGAAAGACAATGAACAACAATCTGTGTCATTCAGTAGTACTGCTACAATAAACAATGATAAACAAGTAAATCTACTTTCCAAGGAGAAAACTAGCTCAGAAACCAATAATAAACAAGTAAATTTACTTTTTAAGAAAAAAGATAGTTCAAAAACTAATGAAAAACAAGTAAATTTACTTTCCAAGGAGAAAACTATTTCTAAAAAAAATGTTTACCCAAAAGTTCATGAATGTCTCCATTGTCCCTCATTTAAAACATTTAAAATGAGTGAATTACAGGTGCACATCAAAATTCATTCTAGTATAAAAAAAATTCAGTGTGCCCTGTGTCTTTATAAATCAGGAAGTAAAACTAATTTAAAGAAACATATCAAAACTCATACCAGGGGAAAATCTTACCAATGTCCCAACTGTCCTCATAAGACCATTTCAAAGTATAATTTAAAGGAACATATTATAAGTCATCTTAAGGGAAAACCTGAAGAGTGCCCTCACTGTCCTCATAAGGCCATTTCAAAGTCTTATTTAAAGAAACATCTTAAAACTCATAAGGGGGAAAAAGTTCACAAATGTCCCTTCTGTCTCTTTAAAACTAGTTGGAAAAAGAGCTTGCCCAATCATATTAGAATCCATACCGAAAACAAATGTTACAAATGTCCCCAGTGTACCATCTGCTTTTATAATTCAGAAAGTAAAACTGATTTGAAGGAACATATCAAAACTCATCCTGAGGTAAAATCTCAAGAATGTCCTCACTGCCCTCACAAGGCCATTTCAAAGTATTATTTAAAGAAACATCTTAAAACTCATATCGGGGAAAAAATTCACAAATGTCCCTTCTGTCCCTTTAAAACTCATGAGAAATCGAACATGACCGTTCATATTAGAATCCATACCGGAGAAAAACGTTACAAATGCCCACACTGTCCCTTTAGAGCCATCTTAAATTGTAGTCTAAGGAATCACATTCTTCGAATTCATACCGACAAAACATCTCACAAGTGTCCCCATTGCCGCTATAAAACAATAAATGAAAGTGATGTATTGAAGCATATCAAAACTCATACCAGGCAAAAAGATTATCAGTGCGCCCTCTGTCCTTATAAAACAAATATTAAACATAGTTTACAGAGACATTTGGTAAATCATATGAAGCAGAATGACCATAAATGCCCACATTGTTGTTTTTCAACAATGTGGAAACATCATCTAGTGCACCATGTTAAAACTCATCTAACCAAGTGAACATAAAATATCTTAACCCATTATATCCTAGCATTGCATATATGCAATGCAATACTTATTCCTTTTTAATCTACAAAAATGATATCCCTAGTGCCTAGTATTGCATATATGCAACACATGTTTTTTTTTTCTGTTTGTCATTGTCAATACCTTTTAAAGGAAAATAAAACTTTATTACTTTTCTTTGTAGTTTGTTCAATATTAATTTTAATAAAAAAATAAAATGTAAAAAAAGAAATTAATTCCGGCACTAATAGGTTAATTAGGGTACTGCACCAAAGCCCCCAAAATACAAACATCTCATGATCAGTAGAACCTGTAGACTTCATGCTTGCTCTCAACCAACTTTTTTTTTAATTCAAATTGTATCAATATTTTTATATTATATCGTAACGGGTTAAAAACACATCCATATCTCAGTTCAAGGCTCAATTCATCCAACATTGATAAGCAATTGTTTTTATTTTAACATTTAGGTTATTATAAGTAAAGAAAAATGATAAAATAATAAATGTTACTCTACATAATATGATACTAGACACTTAGGCTACATATTTTGATAACGAATACATTTATCTAATGTATTTATAGAAAAATACTTATCATGGATAACAAATTATATATATCTACATAATTTACAAGTTCTAATTAAGGTTTTAAATGTCAATGATAAAAATGTACCAGGTGGAGGCCATTCAATTTTTGCCAGTCGTATAAAATGTGACAATAATGTAGCCCTAATCGGGGTTTGTTTCAAAAAATGACTTTGCAAAAAGTTGCAATCTAACCATTTTTAACGTTTTTTTATTAAACAATGCAATATTGAAGTATTTATTATTTCTTTTATATTGCAAATCGAAATGAATGCGAAGGGGCATGTTTGTGTAAAACATTTACCAAAGAAAAATTATATAAATACTAAATAAGGGTGATAGACCTACATACAAGTGTCTAAAAAATTCTCCAACCTTGATTATTGCAATATTTTGTATTTTAATTTACCATTGTACTAGATAAATAAACTCCAAAGAATTCAAAATACAGCAGCGCGTATACTAACTAACACTAGAAAACATGAATCCATAACTCCTGTTTTGCACTCATTGCATTGGTTGCCAATTAACCTTAGAATTCAGTATAAAGTCCTAATTTTTACATACAAATGTCTACAAAATGAAATGCCACCCTCAATCAATAATATTATTTCACTTTACCAACCTCCAAGAACACTAAGATCATCAAACAAACTTTTGCTGACAGAGCCAAAGTTAAAAACTAAAATAGGATCAAGGTCCTTCCATTATGCTGCTCCTCATTTGTGGAACAAGTTACCTCGTAAACTTAAGGAAGCATCTTCTCTCTGTTTTTAGAAAGGAGTTAAAATCTTATCTTTTTTTATTGCATTACGATTAGGATGAATGTTTTAAGACTGTACTTTGCGTTTTGTTTGATTGTTTTATTTTTCTAAGTTTGATTTTATGTAAAGCACAACTGAGAAGAAAATTATGGGGGCGCTATATAAATTCTAAGATTAGATTAGATTAGGTTAGATTATAACAACTGTCAAGAGACGGCATCATGCGTTCGGATTATGATAAAGTGTTTTATAAATGTTTGAAGTATTATTTATTAATAATATATTTAATATTATTTATTAATAATATTTCTTGATAATATATTTAATATTAATTATTAATAATATATTTAATATTATTTACTAATATTGTGTTTAGTATTAACAGTAACACTATTAATTAATTATACATTTATTGAATTAAAAATGTAATTTCTCTTATGAATGTTAAACTTATCACATTTATTAATCAATATACCTTCTACTGATTTTCTTTTGCTTAAATTAATTCATTTTCAAGTGACCTTAATATTTTAGAGCCTATTGAGTGATTAAAATTGTAAATATGTTTTACAATTGCATTATCGGCGCCTGCTGTTCTGATTGTATACTTATGTTGATATGTCCGTCTATTTAAACCTGTTGTCTCTCCGATGTAAGATTTTCACAATCAATGCATGGAACTCGGTATATTACAGATGGGTTGCTATAAACTTTCTATATTTGACTATTTAACTGATTTATTATTGTAGTTTTCGATGCATTTGTTATTGTAAGGTTAAGTTTTTTTGTAATTTTATGTAAATTAATGTCATTTTTAGCATGTGGAATGGTTACAATTTTTGATATGTCAAATTCTACACATTTTTATTACTATCTTGAAGAATGTTAAAATTAATTTGAAATTTGTGTAGGTATCAATGATAAATAATTCTCACACAATTTGAAGAGTGAGCACTGGACGCATAAGGGCAGTAGTTGAAAATTTCATTCACAATAAAGACCAAAAACTATTGTATAAGTATTTATGTAGGAAAATAATTCAGCTAGCATCACATAATAGCACTACTTTTAAAAACAAATGCTACTGTATAATATTTTAAACATTTATAATTGAACTTAGTTGTTCGAGGTGACAACATCTCGTCAGCAACAAGATGAGAAAAATACTATTCCACAAAATATTAATTGTCTGGTGAATCAAGATTATATTTTCATATCTTATGTTTTCATTGTAATTTAACTTATTATTTTAATGCATGGAACTGTTCAGAATCAAATGTATTTTATTTATTGTTATTATTATTCAAATTTTAAATGCTCCTCTACTTTTCAAAATGTTCAGAGCAAACCCTAAATCATTTATTGCACATGTTCAATTGAATTTTAAGTTTTTCCAGGATATTGGTTTGTTTTTTGTTTTTCAAGCTTTTCTCGCAGCTTTAATTAATTTGGGAAATGCTATGCACTTGTTATATAAAAACACTCGATGAATATTCTTGACCGTTGTTAGTTGTCAAAAAAAACAAAAAAAAACAACTGCAACAATTTTTTTATTCACCTTAGCTTGAACTTATAATAGTGTCTGCTAGTATTTAAGGGACTTAAAAAAAGAACTTATGAATTTTTCCCATTTATCTTACAAGAAATACATTCACGTTTCAGTCAAAACAAATATATTATATCATAAAATGTTATATTAATAAAATGTAAACATGAACTCAATATTAATGAATAGTGAAGGCCATTCCTTAGCTTCAGAACGATTTAAGATAAATCGAAAGAAGTACAGTACAACCAAACTCTGATTTTGTGCCTACAGTTTTAAACGCAGGTATCTATTGTATGTTTGATATGCGAGCTATTTTTTTATATCACACGACTTGATTGTTATAAAGATGTACATACATAGTCATTTAAATTTACGCTTGAAACTTTTTTTGGGAGATGGATGGTCTACACTGAAAACACTGGACTGTCCTTTTATATCTATGATACAAAGTGATACGATTTTGATTGAATCACAAGAAAACTGATTGAAACAACAAAAAGTGTGATTTGTTAACAAATTAGGTTAGTCAATTTAATAATATCGATTTTGATTATCTTAGACATAAAACGTTAGTCATGTGTTGTCAGTTTAGGTATAGCATGGTTCTTTTGTAAATGGTTTGTGACGCAAGCCTTACCATAACGTTTGCATATTTGGGTAAAATCAATTTACATTCTTGACCGTAATATCTATAAGAAAAACGTGCAAAGATTGTAATAAATAGTCAAAGATGACGTGTTATAAAATATAGAAAATAGTCACGAACTACCCATCGTTAATCAGAGATTTTAAAGTTTCAAATTGTTTTGAAAATTTGAAAACTTCAAATATCAAAAATATTTTACATTGTTGAAGAGCTTCAAGAGGAAACCTAAAATTTGAATGGATGTTAGTATTGCTGGTCGACCAATGTTTGTTGTATCTGAAATGAAAATAAATGTGTTACTAAAATTTCACGTAACTTTCAAGTTATACTATATTGTTATAAAAATATTTTTTTCTACTAACATTTGTTTTGTGTTGAAACTTACCAATTTTGGGCTACTAGTTTTTAAATAGTCTGAAATATTGTGCAAACACAGAACGCGTCATATAAATATGATGTGAGCTACGATAAAATGTTGAACATAGAAAACTATACAAAGATAATTCATTGTAATTTGAATGTTAGCTTTTAATTTTGAGGTTTAAATTTAAAGGAAGTTTTTAACCGCTGTCCTCAGCAGTTAAAAATCAGTTATATAATTCCCATCAACATTTAGGGACGGTAAATTGGTGAAGCTCATTGCTTACGAGGTTTGAAGAGCCAACTTTGGCCACTGAGGGCACCAGTTAAAGTCTTACTCCACATGCATGCACATATGTGCACATGCATGCACACATATGCACATGCATACACGCAAAATTGTAAAAGGAATAATATGCTACATCATTTACCAATTAGATAATTTTGTCTACAAAGTTACCGAGAATACTTTCAACCTTATGAGAAAACATTTAAGATCTAGAAAACTCGCTCTTTGAGTCACCAGGTTCTTCATTTGTTGGGTCACCAGGTTTTTCATACGCTTCTTGAATGAGACGATGGTAGTCAAAGAGAACTTTAAAGACTACATACATCGGCCAGCCATTGTTGAGAGATCGTGTTTCTATCACTTTGTGTCCGTTGATGGTGATTTGATCTGTAATTAAAGAAGTTCATAAAAAACTTAATAAACGGTATAGTCAGGGCTCCTTCTTTTGTGAGAGAAAATAATCTAGAACCTCAAAATAAATCAGATAGAATAATCTAGATTGCACAATGACAACTTAAAAACATAGAAATGGGGCCTTCAATCATGTATTTTTCATTGTTTTTAACTACTTTTTATTGTTTTTTACTACTTTAAAAACATCTAGATGACAAAATTTATCAGCTAGGTTAGGTAAAAACATCTAAATCTAGCTAGAGTGGCAACACTGGTAACTATAATTTATGCAGTGGTGTGTAATTTCAATCCACCAAAATATTTTAAATAAGTTCAAATAACGCTATTATTTGCTAATCTTATCTCAACAAAACAATGTATATTGTTTGAAAAGACTTTCTAGTACTTAATTTAAAAAACACAACTTAACAAGGTTGATATTTTTAAAATTAAATTTTTAAAAATATCAACTTCGTTATACTGTGTTTTTTCAAACAATTTATACATTTGATATCATTGCACTTTATTAGTGATGTTTTGTTTAATTGTATTAAAAAGTTGTTTTCTCTCAATTATGAAGTCTGTTCCTTGATGTAAAATAATTAGTTTTTTAAATTGTACATGAATAGTTTTAAAATTGCAACAAATTTTTCAACCAACATTGATTCCGTACAAAATCTATGCAAATGCATACCTATTAATATAGAGAAGAGTTATAAATAAACAGTATAGACTCTAGAGTCTAGACAAATCAATATTTTTCCGCCGGCATAGCACCCATTCAAAGTTTATCATTGTGGTGTCAATGTTTGCTGACTTGGGCTTAGTGTCTGATTTTGAGTAACCTTGGGATCTCATTTCAAGTATAGCATCCATTTTGTCCAGCACATTGAGTTTTCGAAGCATGGATTATATACGTTTTACGGGGCCCACCATTTATTATGATCACCCAATGTAATCTTAAAGTAAAAAACAATATGTGCTGAAAGAAAAAGATTGATATTTTGAAACTCAGTCACCCCAAATTAACGACGAATAGGTCACAAGATCAAGTCAGCAAAACAATCTCAAATTTGTTGGCCAGTGTTATCTGTTTTATCATTGGAGATTTCATGATTTCTAATGATAATCTTTCCATTATATTTGTGAGATCGGCATGAGTGACTTTTTGCTCATTGATAATTCTCATCAGTTATCATAAAATTTTAAACATAATTATACATAATTATATATATACATTTCTGTGCTTACAATTTTATTTTAACTATGTTAATAATCATTTATCTAAACATACAAATGATAAAATACAGTTATAATATTAGATAGATTATTATTAATAAAGTTTATATATATACTTACCTGTAAATATCTATGAAAAACTTCATAAAAATTGTTTTATTTTAATTGGATATTATACATATTTATGTACAATATTCAACTATAAAGTGGTAATACAGATATCTATAGATAACATAACCCACCGAAAAAAAATAACAATAATTCTCTGGCTGGGCAGGGTCAATCTAATTCCAACCATGTTTTTTATTATTTTTCGCTATTATATATGTATGCACAGCTGTTTTATATCTATTAACGTAGATATATCAGCCAAGCAATTGGCGGCTTTAACAACTACAATGAACGCACTTTTTCTAGTTCAAGATTGAATAAAGACTGTCACCCAACCCAGTCGGAAATTTTCGTCGTATTTTCTACCTGTTTTGATATTAATTAGCCGTTTAGTGCTGTTTTATCTCCAATTAGAATAATTGAGATTTTATAGTAGTTTATGATTTTGCTTTCCAACAAAATTTACATCTAAATTATCATGATATCTTTTGATACAGTTATCTGTCAAGACAGGAAGCTAGAATAAACAGAGAGTTTTTGATCTCTGTTTCTGCTCATTGGTATACTTTTGAATCGAGTTAAGTACTAAACAAATCCTTAAGCAGTTAGATAAGTTAGTGTCACACTTTTTCCATTTATGGATAAAAGTATCTTAAAAGGTACTTGAATGGTACTCACGGGGTATTAAAACGACTGAACTCGACCATGCCTCGAATTTAAAATATCTCGTTTGACAGTTGACACGACTAAAAACTCCCGACTGGGAAGTATTTCCTACAGGAAAGTTTTTCCATTGTGTTGGTTATTTAGTATGTAATGATAAAAGTATATTAACAAAAACAAGCTTTATCGTTACCAGTTGTCGAATTTTTTTTAAACACTAAAGATTTCCCATTCATGTTCTTTATTTCTACTCCATTTTTCCCGAACAGCTTCATGTCATTAGGGTTGACGTATTTCTGTGACATATGATCGGAAAGAAGAAGATTCCGGAGAGACGCCGTGCGATAAAAAGGACTCGGAGCATCCATTGGAAAGAGATTTGTTGTATCGAATCCTATTAAAGTTCTTGGCTGTGGCACATCTTGAAAATCAAAAACTTGCAATGTTAATCAGGAAAGAAATATACGTGATCTACTGTCGGTGTTCTTCTAGCTGACGTGCCTTTCCTATGTTGAGCGGGTAAACTTGAAAATGCAGTACATACTAAACGCAGTGTCATAGACTTTTATAATTTTCGCTAGATGTTTATGGAAAACAATTTTATTTAGTACTAGATTTTTGTTTTCTTGTCATTTAATGCTAACTTGAAATTATGTCTACGCTATATCAATTTTAATGTACAACATTTTTACTTTCATGTAATTTCAAACTTTTTTAAGTTATTTAATACGTATAACCGTGTTTTGTTATATTATTGTAACCATTTGTGACATCATACCAGGATGATGTCATATTTTTAACCAAAATAATAATATTAAATAACATAACAGTATAATTTAAAGTTACCATTAAATGGCAAGAAAACAAAAACCTAATACTAAGTAATATTGTTTGCCATAAACATATAGCGAATATTATGGAAGTGTACGACCTTATTTTGCATTTCAGTATTTACCCGCTTAACAGACGAAAATAAAGTCAGGCAGAAGAATACTACTGTCTAACATGTACAACAGGGCAATGCTTTAGAGCTATGTTTGTCACATGCTCCATAGGAAATACTATTGAGGTGGACTAAATGTCACCCCTAAGGTATTGATCTGCTGTAAAGGTTGCTTAAAATAGGCTTATAAGCACACATATTTACTATAACATGTGTATTTACCAATGTATTAGAAAACAGGGTTTCCAATATGACAGACTTTGGTTTATGTTTAAGTTTTATTTTGTTGTATTTTGTTCTAGGGCTTTAGCTTAGCTAGCCAAGATTGGATGGAGATACACGAGAGTGAGTAAAACTAATTTGTTGTCATATAATTGTTTTTGGATCAATTGCTGCTCCATTACAGAAGACAACTTTCATCCAATTGTAAACCTATATATTGTCTAAAAAATAACGTTGGCCTTGTTTATAATTATTGGTAAAGTATATTGAAAAAATGTTTATAAAGGTGTAACTCAACTTTAGAGAAAAAAACAGATGAAAATAGCCAACTGTTCATCCAGTGATGTGGCTTCTTTATTTAACGCTGTCTTATGAAGTGTATTTATGTAGTGAAGTTATAAAGCTATTGTATTGAATTAAAGTTGTCACATAAGGCTAATCCGTAATTTAATTAAGTATACTAATAAATTATTAGAAGTATATTGCAACAAAAACTCATGGAAATGTTCATGTGCATGTGATTTCTAGCAAAATGATGGCTTAACCAATGTTCTTGAGATTTACCAGGAATGTTTATTTTGTTCTTCTTATTGAAATCATTGTCATACTTCCACAGATCAATGAAGTCGTACCCAAAAAATCTGTTTGAATTGTTCACCAAAGTTGGATCTATAGAAGGTATCATCATCCCCAGGGCTTGAGGGATCATTGTCAAAAAAACAAATGAATTTGTTAAAAATAAATCTGAACAAAAAAACAAAGAAACTTATCAAAATTAAATCTGAACAAAAATAACAAAACAAAAACAAATGAGCTTGTTAAAAATATACCTGAACAAGAAACAAATGAGCTTGTCAAAATTAAACTTGAGAAAAACAGCAAATGGACTTGATAATAATTGAATCTGAAAAAAATGCTAAAAGACAACTTGTCAAAAAAAGCTGAGCAAAATTAAATCCGACCAAAATAATAAAAAATATAATTTGTCAAAATTAAAACTGAATAATAATAATAGAAAATGAAAACACTTTTTTACAAGTTTGCTCAAATTTGAACCACATAAGCCTAATGACTAAAATACAAATAAAATATAATATAATTTCTCAATTTTTATAAAAAAAACTCGTACACATCATTTATACACTTTTAAAAACCAAGTTTTAATTTAAGCAGTTTAAAAAATATTTCTTGATTAGAAACTTATTCTATGAAAAAATGTAAATGTTTTGCTTAAGAACTGTAAATATTTATAAAACTTGAAACACATGTAAAGAAAGTTCAAATATTCCAAGTTGATATGATACATTCCACAGAAATATTCATAAACAAAATGTGCAACGAAAAGTTTAAAGAACTTTTCTTTTTAAATACAAGCACCTCATTATTATTTATAAAAAATATTTTTTTGGCATATTTGTAAAAAGTATTTATAATTATTAGATGTTAGGTTCTTGAATTTCCATTTATTTAATTATTTGGCGAGAGAACACAGTTAATTCTGATTGAAAAAATAGAAATGTATAATTAGATTTGTTTAATACTTCTTTTTAAGCTGTGTTTGAAAAAAAAGTTTCAATAACTGACCTCTAATTGGGATTGTTGTTGTTGTTGTTGTAGCGGTGGATGATTTGTGTACTAAACTCGGCCTTTTATTTCAAAATAATGAAATACAATTTACAGAAAAGTTTGCTTAAATGAAAATAAAGAACATAATATTCTACACTGGTGTTACTACGGATTTTTTTGGGTAAAATTAGTATTTATTTATCAAAAAATAAATTTTATAAATTCATGGTTAACATATATTTTTATTTGAAGAGCTAGAGAAAAGTGTATATAAAACAAACTAAAGAACTGTCGATTTTAAGGTAGAACACCTGAAAGATATTTATGTAAAAAATATATATTCATTTAAATAATAGACTTTTAGGAGTTTTGGACTTGGCCAATTTATCATCACGTTCATGGTTGAGCAAGATTTATATTTGAGGGCTTAACGAGAATTCTTTTGGAAACAAATGAAAGAAACATTTTAATATATTAAGCTATAGCATTGTGTTCAGCAATTACACAAATTTAGAAACTTTTTGAATATACAAACACAGCTTTCAATGCAAAACATTTACTCTTGCTTGTTTGTATAACGAATTAAGTTCGCTTCGGTTGAACATTTATATATATATTTCGTGGTCATGTAGCTCAATGCAATTAAACATCGACATATGTACGAATAGCTGTTATCAGCTATTTAACATTTTTTGAGCACATACATCATTATCTCAAAAATAATGATCGAACAATTTTTTAATGTATTCAACTTGGACGTATTAAAACATTTCAAAATAACATATTTAGTTTATTGCTCAAATGTAGTTCGCTTAGTGATAAGCGTTCGTTCTGTACAGTCTTCAAATGACTTGACACATGTTAATGAACTATCTTATTTTTCAAGAAAGTACAAAAGAGTGATCATGTTTATTCGCCAACAAGAGTTCTTTAACCATTGCCTTGTATGACTGGTACCACTGACTTATATGATTGGTACCACTGCCTTATGCGATTGGTATCACAGCATTGGCTTATGTGGTTGGTAACACTGTCTTATGCGATTGGATACCACTAGCTTATGTGATTGGTATTTCAGGTGCTTACCTTCAAATATTACATATTGTGTTTACCATTCTCTTTCATAGAGCCAGCCACTGTGCCTCTTAAAGTCTGCATGGAATTGCCCCAGAGCACTTGGCAGCCTTAATTCAGCCTTATAAACCTGCACGCACGCTCCGGTGAAGGGACATGTAGCTTTTGCAGGTTCCAAGGGTAAATCTGAATCTTTGAAATATGGCATTCTCATATACCGTTCTAGTCATCTGAAATGAACTCCCTCTAGAATTGAGATACACGCCCCTTTTATCCACTTTTAACAAATACTTAAAGACTCATCTTTTTCATGAATGATTTGATTAGTTGTTTTTGTTCATTATTGTGAAAACATTGTATTATTAGTATTACATAATAAATTTAGGAAGAGGATGCCCACTTTTGGTTACATCCGTGTTGTTGGATCTCTTAGATTTCGTGCAGCTCTATTTGAATGGAATTCGTTTGTAACGAGAATCTATCCTTTGTGATTGGTTTTTAGTTTTTAGATAGTTTTTTTAAAGTATAATTATTGAGAGGTTGAAGATCAAACTTTTAATTTTTAATATGGAAGTCAAAAATTTTACCATTTATCCATTAAATAGCTTTAATTAACCAACTACTTGTAATTTATATTTTTGTTTTCTACGTTTGGATTTCTGAAACAGCAAATGTACTGAATTTTCCGTAAATTTTCAAGGATTTTCATCCACTAACCTATATATATATAGGTCAGTGTTCTTATCCAATGGCATGTGAAAGGATAATAAGAGTTTATAAATCTAAATTTTATTTATACCCATTTCATTGTCTGAGGTAAGCCTTGTACGAAGGGAAAGCATGGAAATCTTGTTCTTCGTTGTACATTTGTAAGTTACATCTCGTAGCTGACCATCCGAGGTGACCTGAGAATTGCAATCAATATTAGCAAATAGTTGCATCTTATAGTTTTACATACTATTGTCTTATTTTGAATTGTATCTTTTTTCATTAGCTTTAAATGTTGATGCTCATGAAGAACTATATTAAGTTTAACTTTTAATAATTATTTATTTATTTGGAACGACAGTAGCACAAGTGAGGTAGTCCACATAGAAATAGAGTTCACCTCATTTGGGCTATTGTTGATCCATGTATCTATTAAAAGAGATGTGCGTTGGACTTTAAAGTTTTTAAACTCATCTGTAGAGATTTACATTTTTTCTATCAATTTTGGAATTATTCTTCACTCCCGGCTTAATCTCGTTTTGTACAAACAACCTTTAAGACAGTTACGAGTAAAGATAATATTTTAAGTATGTAAAAACAAAATTATATTTACGAAACACAAACTATAATTTTCCTTACATATGTTTATTTTTATTATTATTATTATTTATTATTATTATCTTTATTTATTATGAATCTGCCAGAACAGTTTTCAGCCTTTGTTTTTTTCATTATACTGGTAAAGGTGGTTTGAAGGATAAAAAGAAGAGAAGTTTCTGTCCAAAACGTGTCTTAAGCTAAAGCCTTATATGCAATTCGAGCTCATTCGTCATTATAGCTTCAAAACGCACCGATATAATTAAATGAGTATTCTTCAGCATCTCACATGTCCAAAACTTATTACTACTACTCATATAAAATTTGAGAAGATTTTGTTAACACATCGCGTCCACTCGAAACAGGGGTGAGGTTATATTGTTTGAATTAAGGGTAGACTGTAGAGGGGTTCAAACTAACATGTATTATCATTGCAATTGTAAGAACAAAGTGTACGTGCTAATTCGTAAAATCCATGAACATCATGGTTACTAATGAGTCTTCTGATGTCAGACTTTCTTAAAAGATATATGGAGCACAAGCCTCTGATACATACATTAATGATTTTTTATTGTTAGTTTCATTGATAGTCTAAAAATTATTTATACATCCTTAGCTACCAACCTCTATAACGAAAATAAAACCTTTACAGTCGTTCAATGCTATATTATCCAATAAATTTACACATTTTGTTAATTTTTCAGAATGGTTTTTGATAATGTTGTCTTCGCATGGTTGAGTCAATTTGACAACAATTATTTGCTCTTTCCTGTTTGAGTACAAACTATTTCTGGTCGTAAAGATGTTTGTGCAATATGAATTGGAAAAACTAACATGTCAGTGTTAGTCATAAACCAGAATCCAGTCATTTACAGTAGCTAGGAGATCTTTCTTGAGTTTTTTTAATGGTATAATTTGCTCTACCTTCTTTTATTTTACAAATTTCGTAAACGTGTTCTTGCTTGAGATTTTTTCGCACTTGAATTACCGTATTGGCTTCTGAGCAGCTGGACTCAAATCTTATACAATAGAGTCCAGCCCATTATCTGTCATATAACAAAATAAATTATCTATCATATAACAAAATAAATTATCTATCATATAACAAAATAAATACGTCCATACTGTATGTTACAACTAAATAAGTTTTAAGCACATGTTTTTATCTAAGTGGTTAAAATAAGGAATTCAACATAAATAGCGTTTGGCAAATACATTGTTGCTCTATTTTGAGAAATGAACTGCTTTAAATGGGTCGAGTTATAATTAATTTTTTACGAAATTTTATTATCGTTAAAAATAAAGTCTTCTTTAACTATGATATAATGTAAGTACACAGCTAAATTGTTTCCTTAATTATTGTAAGATAAAAAACATAATTAAGAACAAACACGCATGTTTCTGTTTTATTTATGAAATTGATTGAACAATTTAGAACTGGGATTTTAAATTATTTTTCATTCGAAAATAATTTTTGTTAATTTTCTTATTACATTTAAAAAATATATTAAGGTTACCCTTCCTAATAAACCAAGCAAATATTTAAAAAAAAACTTAAGCTACCTGCTGTTGTTAGAGGCAGTTTCGTGTCCTCTTTAGTTTTCTTTCTTTCTAATCTCATGTTTTTGTTCGGGTTTGAGGACATTGAAGATAAGTTGCAAAGCAAACTGTCGGACGCCATTTTCTGAAAATAAATTATTAGATGAAAACAGTTTCTTCCAAATTTTTTAATAATTTTAGATAGGACTAGGTAAGAGTTGTATTTAAAAATATTTACTCCCTCTATATAGCCAGGTTTATTGTAACACTTTAATTTGTTTATGAACGTATGAATGTGAAGAAAAATCTATATTATATTATAAAAATATTTATTTACTTCAGGGAAGCCATTTCAGAAAATTCTCCAACCACGTATTACTCAAGTCAGACAAACTCCATCACTGCTTACGTTCATTATGGCTAGCAAATGGGGGTGCATGATTCCCCCTCTCAGGCAAATAAAGGGGGATACATAAGCTCCCCTTCATAGGCAAATAAAACGTATTGAATTTAGTTTGTATACTTCACAAACAAAATTTATAGCATTATAAATAACATCTGTGTATTACAAAAAAAAACACATTGTAACGTTAAAGAAAACATTTAAAATATAAGAAACAAACTTAATAAAAATAATTGTTAAGCTTTGATAATTGTCTGCCATCCCCTTTACCCCAAAGATGATCAAATTTTACCATTGGATATAGTGAAGTCTATCAGTATTATGTGAAGCAAAAAATAATTTTTTTTCTCAAATAGCTAAGGCATGTCGTTTTTTCGCCTATTTAACCTTTTCACTCCTGTATGGTAATGTTTACTTTCTATTGTAACTTAAATGTATTCTAGAATATATGATACTAACAGTTGAGCGTAAAAGGGTTTAAATGGGGACTGCGCCCCGGTGGGGTATTTGTATTGGTAATTAATATTTAAATTACCTTGTACAGTAGAGGTAAGAAATCATATTTGTTCCTCCATACCTTCTTGCAGGTCTGCTCCGAATTTATTAAAGATTTCCTGAAATGGAACATTAATGAAACCTATTATTGTTATTATTATTGTCATTATTATTACTGTTATTACTGTTATTTTTTCATATTATTATTTATTCTTGTCATTATTATTACTGTTATTGTTATTTTTTCATATTATTATTTATTATTATCATTATTATTCCTGTTATTGTTATTGTTTCATATTATTATTTTGTATTATCATTATTATTCCTGTTTTTGTTATTTTTCATATTATTATTTATTATTATCATTTTTATTACTATTATTGTTATTTTTTTATATTATTATTTATTATTATCATTATTATTCCTGTTATTGTTATTGTTTTATATTATTATTTATTATTATCATTATTATTCCTGTTATTGTTATTTTTCATATTATTATTTATTATTATCATTATTATTACTCTTATTGTTTTTTTTTCATATTATTATTTATTATTATCATTATTATTACTGCTATTGTTATTTTTTTATTCTTATTATTTGTATTATTACTATTATTCTTATTGTTTTCATATTATTATCATATTATTTATCATTATTGTCCTGTGTTAATATATTGTGAAGTCATTGCTTATTATCATTATTATTGCACTGTTATTGATTTTTGTTATACAGTTATCGATTATTACTATTATTATATTGTTATTGATTATTACTATTATTATACTGTTATTGATTATTACTATTATTATACTGTTATTGATTGTTATTATTATTATACTGCTATTGATTATTACTATTATTTTACTGTTATTGATTGTTATTATACTGTTATTGATAGTAACACTATCAACAATAAGGAAAGAAGAAAGTAGTAAATGAATTAGAGAAGCCTTAAATTAAATTTTGACAGGCACAATTTGTGGCTCTTCATTTGTTATACAAACGAACTCACCAAATACAACACGACTTTATTTGTAGGTTCATTTTCATGTATTGTAGTTCGTAGGGTATAATCAAGACTGGCGTAGGGTATTAATACTTGATTTTGTTTCCGACATTTAGGGTAATGACAGCAACAACTTTACCCTACAAAATTCAGGTGTGGTGTTCATTGGCACATCCTTACCTAACCTTAAATTTCAAAACACTGCAACATAAATTTTCATGGTAATAATTTTGGTACCATTACCATAAATACGGTAAGCTCCGTACCAAATTCCAGACAATTCTTACCATATCCGGTCATGCCGAACAGGATCACTTGCAAGAAGGAAGAATCGTGGAATGTTCTGGTCTTGCAATTGAATATCCTTGCATTTGTTGTGGGATGCGCCTCTGTTGAAACCTTCGTAGTTCATACCTGTAAAAGAAAACTTTAATAAAAAAACAAAGAAGTTATTTTTGTATACGAAGATATAATACTGGTAGGTAATATGTATAGTTTTTATACAGCGCTTACACTATTCAGTGAACATTCTTCAGCGCTTCACACAGCTAGGCCTTATTATTGTTACCCACATCAAGTGATGTGTACCATAAGGATATAGAACCGACATACGGTGCTTCCTTCAGGCCGGGGTAAGCTTAGTATGTGATACTTACTGTAGTTCACACCTGAAACAGAAAACAGAACGCGTAGAAAAAACGTTTTTGATGAGCCTGATGTTATATTTTCCTTAGTTCATATATACAATAGCAAATCTTTAGAAAACCTAAGAAAAATATTTTTTTAGACAAAGAAGAGAAATTTGATACAAAATCGATTAGAATGATTGACACTTAATCAAAATAATGACGACTAATTTATTATTTCAATTGGTTTATTTATTTATGTCAATTTATGTATTTGTTTGTAAATTTATTTATTTCAATTCATTGAAACAATTTCCAAAAGATTTTTTTTGTTCGTTTTTCTTACCATTTAAAATTTTTATTTTAAATCATAGTTTGTATGTACGTATTTATAATTTATGTTTGTCTTTTCACAAACGAATATTAATAATGATAATGATTTATTATAATCATTATTATGTATTAAAT
>JARUHE010312596.1:0-11929 GCA_031471125.1 Archaeomysis grebnitzkii | reverse complement strand
AAATAATGTTTACATGAAAAAATAATAATTATTGTATTAAAATAATATTAATTACTGTATTAAAATAATATAAATTATTATATTAAAATAATATAAATTATTATATTAAAATAATATAAATTATTATATTAAAATAACATAAATTATTATATTAAAATAACATAAATTATTATATTAAAATAATATAAATTATTATATTAAAATAATATTAATTATTATATTAAAATAATGTTCATTCTTACATTAACATAATATTAATTAATTAATTATTAACAAAAAAAAAAATTTGAAGACCTTAACCAGGTGAGAGCAAATAAACAACAAAGTCACACCTAGATTCAGACAGAGCGTCGTCCATAACAAATAATTCATTTTTGTCCAACGCCAAAATCTTTTCAATTATTAATGGCGCTTCGGTGCCAAAAACATTCTTTACGACACCTTTTTTCAAAACGAGATCTATTTCGTCCAAAAGTTTCGGCTTTTCTAAATCTTTCTCAAATCCTAGATGTAAATCTGAAATTATGGAAAACATTCTCAACTGTTATACATTACTTTGTATGAAACAAAAAATTTAAAATTCTAATTTAGACAAAATGAGCTGCAAAGTTAATGGCAATAAAATATCATCGAGTATTCATCAATCCACAGGAAAAAGTGAGAAAGTAACCTCATATAAAGCTGAACCTAACAAATGTTGTCGAATATCCTGCACAACAATGAGACAAGATATTTGAAACAGTGCCCAAGATAACAAATCTTAACACTTTATTATTTCATACAGACATATACTTGCCTATATAAATTTATTAAAAACATTTGTATCTCTGGTGTTACAAGAAACGGTTAAAGTGTTAAGAGAGATTTAGATGCTAATGGACTGAAGAAGTCGGAAGGAATTGAATGGAAAAAAAAACAGAATTAAATCCAATCTAAAAATATCTGAATAGATAAAATTTCCAAAATGTGAATCATTAGAAATTAAACTTACTCGTAGCTTTAGAATGTTGGGCGAGGTCGTAATCATTTCTATCGGCACATCCGACACATTCTATCCATCCATATGAGGTGAGGCATTCAGCATCCCAGCAATCAGAAGCATAATGAGCCATCTCGTTTCTCAAATGTTGACGGAATCTCAATCTATCGCGATCGATTCCTATTTTTATTAGGAATTCATAAATCCGAGCTAGGTAATATCCCAATGTTTCATTTGCAACGAGTTTCTATGAAAAAAAAACTTTTAAATAGACAAAGATGGGCAAGAATATACAATCTTTAACTTCAATCATCAATCAGAAAACCAATATTCAAATTATGAAAGATAAAAAGTATTTTTATAATGAAAAAAATTTGAAAATGTTTTCATTTTAATTTTTTGTTTTATCTCCAAACACTGATAAGAGACAATAAAAATTTGCTGGTATACATGTGAAAATTTTTTTTAGTTACTATCCTCAACTTTGAAGAAATTTTTGTTAATCTCAGTTTTTCACAAATTAAAATTAATACTTTTTAGTTGTAGACTTCCATGAGAATGTATCATCTTAGTATCAGTGAGATTCATCTATATCTTGATACTAAAGTATCTCTTTCTGTTAAAAGTTCTCCAATGACAACACAATCACTATGCAAGCTATCATAGTGAAAAAGATACATTGAAGTTAATGTTTGGATTAAAATAAATACAACAATGAATCTTACCTTATCTACAGCTTCCTTAATTGACATTTTCTTTGGAGACAAGCCATCCATTTGATCACAGGCTGAATACAACAAAGGTTCAACATCATGACCCTGTTTAAAAAAAGTTCAGGAAAATGTTAAAGTAAATTTTTTGTTTCTGTGCCTTTTTGTCTTTATAATAGAGTCACCAGACAGACCAAATGGGAATTCAAGGAATATTGGACATGACATAAAAGTGCCACTGATGCTTGTCTATGTAGTTGATGCAACAATCATCAAAACTAGCTAGGAGTGAAACACTGTTTTTTTGTTGAAAAAATGTATCAATTAATGGCACTCATGACATGATCAATTATAAGGACATAATTGTTTTACAAACATTGCTGTAACTCCTCAAAAAAATGAACAATACTCTAAAAAGTAATGCCTTAAGTCTTAACTTCTTTCCAATTGGTTGGCAACAAAATAAGATAAATTGAAAAGAAATGGCAACAAAGACAAATTTAAAAACTAATGAAGGAAATAAAAAACTGAAAAATTGTTTTGTTTCACACATTGCTAATAATTTCAACCATTGCAATTATATCTTACTTTATGGAAATAATTATTAATTCAATCTTTATGACGTGGCAGAAAATCCTGCCACGCGTCTTTAATGGCTTACCTAGAAAAACTCGGACTACAGTAAGCAACCAACCAGAAAGGTTAAATAACAAAGAATATTTATTTAATTTATTTGGTCAATGAATTAAATAATTAATTAGAATGAATTAATTAATTATAAGTAATTAAATAATTATAATTAATTAATTATAATTAATTAAATACAAACCTTCCAGAAGTTAGAATGCGTCTTATCATCTGGATGACAAAAATGTTCGATTTCTGCCATTAGAAATTCTCGGGTTCTCAACAGTCCAGATTTTGGAGAGATTTCGTTCCTATATGCATTGCCTACCTAAAAAAATGGGAATTAGAACTTAATCCATTACAGATCCTCTGGAATTCAGTTTAATTAATTGAGACAACTTTATTTAATTTGAAGGTAATTATAAATATTTTTAAATGCATTCTTTGTCAAGTTATTTTTGCATAATTGTTCAAGGGCTCAGCTATGTTCTGGTATTAGACCTATTTATAGTAGAATAATTATGTAAAGAGAATCGATTAAACACAGATTCCTCAACGGTATATAAGCTGTCCAATGATTTTTTTGAATGACAAAGTAATTTAAACTTTACCTGAGCACATGCAAATGGAAGCTTTCCTTGTTGGTAGTTCAAAAGTTTCTTAAAATTGGTAAAGATTCCTTGAGCAGTTTCAGGCCTCAGGAATCCTTTAATTGAACCTAAAAACGTTTCCGTAGAACATGTTAGTACAATCTAGTTTAACTTTTGCTGGAAACATTTATTTTCTATTTTATTAAAAAGTTTGGTTTAAATCTACATTTTGATTTGGAAATAATTTAAAATGTAAATTTGATATCTTCAACATTATAGTAACTTGTGCACAACCAAACATTATAGGTTTAAAGCAGGGACATAAAAGCATTGCTCTGAATTCAACAAGTCTATACAAGAGAATATATTGGTCCTCCGAAGACAATGTGCCGAAGATATTACGAAACACCATGAGAAGAGACAAGTTTGAAAATATTCTGCAGAACCTACATTTAGTTGACAACATAAGATAAGAAAGAAGATCGCGAATTCAAGCTTCGACCATTACTTCAGCATATGGAAGAGAAATTCTTAGAGCATGGTGGTTTGGAGAAGCATATGTCCATAGATGAAAGTACGATACCTTACTATGGCAAACATTATTCAAAACAAGAATAGAATGGTTTCAATAAATTCAGTTTTTAGAAAAAAATTATTTGAGATCGTTTATTCCTAATGATCATTGCTCTAAAACCAAGAATAAAAAATCTTTAGTCTATTTTTGAAAAAATAAAAGTTCACAAATCCCTAACAACTCTAACAACAATCAAGAGTAATTCATAGAGCATGCCTTATGTCTCTGCTAAATCATTTTAATAAGAATAATAATCACAGCTTTCATATAGCACCGACACTATACAATAAACACTCTTTACTGTTCCACAAATTTATGTTAAGTTTAACACTCAAGCTTTTCCCAGTATTAGCTAATTATGAATTATGTTTTTTGAGAATGAATAAATTAAAACAAATTTCTTGCAAAGATTTTCGAAAATATTTTACGAACGATTGTTTCTGTTGTTTATTACGACAACAATTTAAGAACCTTTGCCACTTCATTGTTTCACGACAACGACGACGACGACGACAGAAAAAAAAACCTATATAGAGCTTTTTCCTAACGGAACGCTCGATAATGAAGGATCTACATACCTGTTGGGCCGATGCTTATAGGAAACATGGGATTGAATTTAATTGCCTCGGACAAAGCGTTTCCGGTGTTTGGAGATTTGATTTTGAAATCATTTATCAAAGAATTCATTTCCTCCTGAAAACAACTTTGAATTAAAATATTGGAATATTCACTCTTTAGAATTCATTTTTCGTAAAGTATATTGAAATGGATTTTGATTTGTTTTTATGAAATTTTGAATACTGTTACTGATACGACATTCTTGCTCTGAATTACATCCATTCTACAGAAGATCTGATCCATTCCTCTTAATTTTTATTCAATCAACTGGTTTTTGGACCTGTGGAGGCCCCGATTATCTTGGCTCCATTTGCTTCTTCCGTTATTCTCAAAACCTGTTCTTTGTCATTCAATGTCTTTCATTGTCATTCAATGTCTTCCATTATCATTCAATGTCTTTCTTTGTTGTTCAATGTCTTTAATTGTCATTCAGTGCCTTTCTTTGGCATTCAATGTCTTTATTTGGCATTCAATGTCTTTATTTGGCATTCAATGTCTTTCATTATCATTCAATGCCATACATTGGCTGAAATGCTTTGGTTGTTTTGTTTTAACCTTGACCTCAAAATCTTACAATTAATTAAATTATTTTGCTTTTCTTTTTACACCCACTTATTTTTCAGTGTTTCAACACTTCATTACTGGAGTTAGGTTCAATGATTTTACATCGGCATAACATTAGATTTTGGTCTCCTTATAGAGCTTTAAAAAATTACTGAGATTTCATTAACATACTGTCCATTCTGAAGATCTAAATGTGTTTATTTTTCTTATCTTTGTTTTAATATTTTATAAGCACCAATGAAAATAAAATATATTTTTCAAAATGTTTCAGATGAGACTTATTTCACAGTTAAATAGTGCAACCATTTCTTGTTCAATGAAACAAATAGAAGCAAAACATTTTTTGTTATGCACAATAAACAAAAAAACTCTCACCATCGGCATATCTTCAAGTGTGAAAAGTTTTTTTCTAAGGATATTTTTCACATCTTCGGAAACTTTTCGATCATTGATCCTTCTTTCAAATTCAAGCTTGATCAAGTGATCCAGTCGAAAACATTCGCCAGTAACAACATCCTGAAAAAATTTATGAATTATTTATAATTACTTTTAACTATTTATTAATTAGTTATAATTATTTATTAATTACCTCATAATTATTTATAAATATTTATTAAATATTCTTTATTATTAATAATTATTTATTAATTGTTAATAATAAAAAAATGTTGATATCAAACAATGTTACCTTGACCATGACATCGGAGAATTCTTTGGTATGACCAGATGATTTCAAGACCGATTCTGGAGTCAACATCGAGCAATTGACTTTGAGCATGTGATCGGCAAGAACGAAATGTTCGTTCCATTCATTGATGATGTTTTCAACAATTCCACATCCTATTGGTCCAAAATCAAATTGACCTAAATGCACGAAACACAAGATGGTGAAAACATAAATATTTAACCCAGCTACAATTGAAATACAAGACCCTCAATTTAGTCATAACTAAATAAATTTTATTATTTACCAGATGAGTCACCATAAATGTCATAATAAATATTATTATTTACCAGATGAGTCACCATAAATGTCATAATAAATATTATTACTTACCAGATGAGCCACCATAAATGTCATAATAAATATTATTACTTACCAGATGATCCGCCATAAATGTCGAACGAAATGTCATAATAAAATCTTTTCTTCAACAAATCGTTCATTCTTGCCAGGTCAAAGTCCTCAGAAGGACTTAAATCCAGAATTGCTTCTTCCAGGTCCTGGAACAATGAATGTAAAATGAGTCAATCAAACCTCATTACATTTAATTACATTTAATTTAATTTAAATTACATTTAACCATAAACAAGTGAACTGTTTTGAAATTTATGCACTATAATTATCTACAAAATTTCAACTTCTCAATGAAGATAAAAAATATCTTATATGTGAAATTATTTAAGAGTTAATAACAACCTAAAAAAAAGTTTAATATACATTTGTATGAACAGAACTCCATGAGTATATAACTATGATGTGTGATAGACATATACACTCTGAAGAATATTTACCTACACCTGCCACCAAATCCATAATAACGCTTCTTACACTCTTACACCAGACAACAATTCACTCATACAGCATCCTATTCAATTAAATTTATCCTCTGGAGAAAATAGCTATAGTTTTCCACCTGAACCACAACACACATGACAATACAGAACACATACATTTTTTAATAATAAATAAAAAATTAAATGTATGAAAAAAAACAGTGAATGAAATACAATAAAAACTTCGGCAAGTACAACTTTTGAGCATAAAAAAACTTCAACACTATTATATGAACAGATTATGCCAGTTTCCACTGGACATATATAACATTTTACTCAACATTTATTCGAAGCACAACACCTACTTTTTTAAGTGCCTTCAATTTTTGAACTTCTTGTTTGATGTAAAACTCAACAGCTCCAGTTTGTTTCATTTTTCTAATCAAGTTGCCCTAAAAACATATATTTTAACAATAAATAAAAAACATATATTTTAAAAACATATATTTTAACAATAAATAAAAAACATATATTTTAACAATAAATAATTTTTTATTACTAAGTAAATATAGTTTTCATGTTAGCTGCAAAAAATAGAACATTGATATAAGAAAAGACAAAATTTTAAAACCATTTATACTTTTATAGTTAGATAAAATATGAACTTAGGCTTTAGTGGAATTAACTGGCAATCTATTTAGCAGATTCATAAAACTATCTTTTGTTCTTGGCATGTTAAAGATATACTTTTTGAACTTGTTATTTGAGTAAAGTAAAAATGTCAAATTAGTCCTCATTTTAATATATATGTTTCGGTTTTATATTCTTTCAACCAAGATTTTTAATTAATCTTCGGGTTAGAGGAATGTTCTTTTCAAGAAAATAATTTTTTTTTAAGTTTGTCAGATTTTTTAGTCAAAACTTTAGACACGATTCCTCTGATTTTTTACAGAAATATAACTGCTTGGATATCTAGAAACTACACTACTTTGAATATAAGTAATTATTTTTGAAAATATATTATTCAAATAAATTCTCTTTAACACTTAGCTTTGACAAATCAATTTACTTACTTGATCTTTAACTTTATTTCTAAAAATTGATAACTTTTCTTCGTCTTCCGATGAAAACAACGTTGTCACTTGAAGTTTAACTTTCCTTTTTTCTTTCAACGTTTTTGAACCCCAATCATCAGGTAATTTTTTCTTCAACAAAAATGGTGATGTGTAATACATTTTAAAAGTAAAATGATCTAAACTTTGAATTCGATTTAAAAAACAATTTGTCTTTAGCAAGACATTTCTAAAAATTAGTTGCATTTTGAAGTGTGTGTGTATGTATATATATATTATTGCTATTACTGATTACTATACATCATTTCATGACTTTCAATCACTTAATTTTCATCTGAAAAAAAAATATTCATCATTAGTTAAGGTTTTCAAAAGAATAACAATCATTTAATCTATATTGTTTGGCTAAGTAACTACTTTTCACAATCTTAGAAATTTCATACTCAACAATCTCTGCAAAAACAGTCATTAATGACAGGTTGGACGTTAGTACGTTCAGAGGTAAGCAATGAAGGGGAAACATTTTAGGTTCAAAACTAAGACATGTGACCAACTATAGAATGCTGAGAGGGGCATTTTCCAGAAAAATATTACAGAAGCAAACCCGATAGTTTTAAGCAGAGTCCACAATCAAAACTTGGAGAAACTGAACTTTCACCGGCAAAATAGACAATGCCGGCTATTATGAACATCCACCGACTAAAATCCACCTAACCTAACTTTGCTCCTCAAATGGTTTTTGGTGACCAAAAACACCTATTAGCTATGTTCAAACTTCTCCAAAAAAAGTACTAGATAAAATGTTCGATCAACTTGGTATTTCAGGTGAATCACTTCTCTCGAGCAACTTGCACTGGCGAACGTACGATTCCTAAGTAAGCTTTCATTACTATTTTTCTATTCTTTTTTTTTAATAAATTTAGTTAATTATGTTCATATTCGGTTCATACTTCACTTTGCAAGTAATTTATAAAGTAAATTCCAAAATAAAAATGTCCATCATTGTAAACTTTGTCCAGGGAAATTTGTAAAACTTTCATTCTCCAATCACAACCTTTATTTGTGATTTATGTTAGGTTAGGTAACTAAAGTTAGGTTAGGTTCGGTAAAAAGACAAATAAGTACATTTTTCAAAATTGTTTGTTATTGTTGGGTGCTCCTAAAACGCATAACATTTTATTGCAAGAGAATTAAAAACTAGCCCAAGAATAGTTTTTGATATATTTCTGTACTAGATCAAATTTGAGTGTTTTTTTAGTATAGTTCTATGAAGATTAAAAATCTGGAAAGATTAGAATACGATTTTATATTTCAATCGACAATAGCGCAAGTGAAGTAAGCTCAATGTTATTCGAATGTGGGTCACCTCAATTGAGATTCGATCGTGCTAGAAAAACAGTTTTGTCACAGAACAAGGAGCGACCATATTGAAATGTGCAAGGTAATGGATTACATACTTGAAAGATAGCTATCATCAACGATCCTTCCATTTCTGAAATAATTAAAAAATGTTTATTGTTTTTATGATTTATGTTACTTTTGACAAAGGGATCGATAATGATTGCGTTTGATCGTGCTACCAACGACTATAGGGAGTCACTGTTCGCCGTCAAAATCTTTGATTGCGTTCCACAGTGAGCGCGGTAGTGCTGCACGGAAAACTGCCTGTTTATATTGAGTGTGGTCGATGCTGCTGCTACGTGGTAAGACAAAATCCGCAATAGTGCTGCACGTAACTCTGTAATCCGATTATGTGGAGCAGCAGTTTTGGATTTTATAATACTTTCACAACATTTCGAAATGGTTTACTATATAAAAATTAGTTTAAAAAAATTACGTTATTTTTAGCCTTGGTTATTGGTCTACTTGAAGGAGTGACAGCATGGCTAAAAATAATGTACATTTTTTAAACCATTTCGAAATGTTGTGAAAGTTTCACAAAATTGAAGTATAAGCGTTTTTCTTATGTATATGTCGTAAGATTATTCTATAATGAATTTTTCAAAGACGTAGGTTTTATAATCATTCATCGCGCACATTACTCCATATTTACTTATAAATAATATTTAATACAAATCTACAGTCTAATAAGTGTATTAAACAATTCATGATATATTGAAAACTTATTTAACATTAATTTAATTCCCATAAATTTATCAAAGTTTATTCCTCTCTGTATAACAACTCTACACGTCTGGATAATCTGATAAAAAAATTACCACACTTTACATTACAAGTATGCAAAAACGTATTCATTTGCATGCGCATACGTGATTTTGTCTCGACATATGCTCATACGCATACGACCGTAACGAATTAACTTTGTAATTTAACATCTATTTAGACCAGTTTGAAAGCATACATCAGAAAGGTGTGTGATAATATTTTTAATAAACGTTTGAAAAAGAAACAAGTTACAAATTTTAGTAATGGTTGCGTTCAGATGCACATGCAAAGTGTTTTTTCTGCATGCATGCACAACTATTTGCTTGTTTGCAGAAAAAAACCCACTTTACATGTGCATCTGAACGCAATCAATTGCATGCGTTCAGATGCACATGCAAAGTTTTTTTTCTGCATACAAGTAAACTTTTTTTTGCAAGCAAAAACATGTTTTACATTCCTCTTGCATGTAAAAACCACTTTGCATGTGCATCTGAACGTAACAAATTGTTACGTTCAGATGCAAATGCAAAGTGGTTTGTACATGTTTTACAACGATTCTGCATGTGAAATCCATTTTGCATGCACGATTTGCATGCATAAACATGTTTAACATTTATCCTGCATGTAAAAACCACTTTGCATGTGCATCTGAACGTTCAGAATTTTAACATGAAAAAGTACTAGTAATTCTTTTTTTCCTGGTTTTGGGCTACTTATGGCAACTGTGTATGAATTAGAAACGTCAATTGTATGTACCAGATTGTACCCTAAACTAGGATAGCCGTGTGCTAAGAATTGAATATCTTTGAAGAGAAGACCGTTTTCAATGTTGAGTTCTTTCTACTACAACTATGAGGTTCAATTTTAATGATAGAAGAATAGAAGACAAGACAAATTTGATTTGCTTTTCGAAGTAGGCTAGTTCATTCTGGATTTTGATATAATGTAAGAAGAAGATTAACAAAAATAGAAATAACTGAAATATTTTTTTTGTAATAGGTAGAACAACATTGCTTTAATATGTTTCATAGAAATCAATGAAAAATTATCCAAAAATGTAAATTCAAGTTGTCAAAAAACATTTATGAATTTATGGATATTTTGTCAATAGACTATTTTATGCTGAAAATCAGCACCTTGCAACTTAGTATCCTGCTCTCTGGAAGTTTGGAATCTCTTAATCCTAAGTTGTTGAAACTTTACAACGGCTACGCAATTTCACAGCGACATTTTAAAACATGAACTTTCTTTCAAAAGTTCTAGAAAAATTGCAAAAACTGGTATGTGCAGTCATCAGGCTGTTGCTTTAAATTTTGCCATGGACTCATGTAGCCAATATTCAGAACCTTATGTGGCAATGTGGCCATATAAATTTTATGTATTCAGTAAATTTGACAGGAAAACAATGACACTCAAGGAATAATAGTACAATAATGATAATAATAATAAAAAAGAACAATAACAAATAAAAACAATAACACAAAAAAAACAAGGTATTCTTCTACTGCAACTGCAAGCCTAAAAATACTAATACCACATATTTCAAATTATTTTAATCTAATTAACACCCATCATTAATTATAGTGAACAAATATAGTTAATCAATGGTCACTTTAGTAATTTTATGTTGAACAAATATCATTGAAAGCTTTAAATATAACCCATAGCTACATTATTATTCAAAGATTTTACATCCAAGTTCCAGCAAATCAACATTTCAAATGACTTCATGGCAGGGCATGTTTAGACTGAGAGGTAAAATGGCTGCCCCATTGCCTTCCTGGAGCCAGGGACTGTCAATACAATTGAATTGTCATATAACATCATAATCTGTCAAGTGATTTGATTTAAAAGCCATTTTTAAACACATTTAAAACTTGTGGCTGGGGATAAAATATTTCCTGATAAGACCTTTCAATTTTCAAAACACAAATTAACTCTAAAATCTTATTTTCATTACAAATGAACAATCTTTTATAACTCTCAGTTAAAGATACTTACATTTTCTATGAACAAACTTAAATTTCACTCAATTAAAAAAATTAAATAAATAGGGTAAGCCTACCAAATTCGTCAATTTTTGTTTGAAGTTCGACACTTTAAATGTTAATTACTTAATGCTTTTTACAATTTATAATAAGGATTAATTGTGCATTTTCAATTTCTTTTTTGTTTCCCACAAATTAAACTATAATTAAAAATAAAAAAAACATTAAATAATTAACATTTAAAGTATCGAACTTCAAACAAAAATTGACGAACTTGGTAGGCTTACCCTAACCCAAAAATTTGAAATTGTTAATATAAATGTACATAAGCTATTTATAAGTTAGTAAGTTTGAATATATTTATGCAGGTTAATCAAATTTTTAATGTGAAATGTAGAAGGTGAAAGCTAATAGTCCTCTAGGACAATGTGGCAGCCTAAAGTATTGGTCTGTTTAAAGCACATCATAATCTGTAGGAAAAAAATATTTTGCATGTGGAAACGTAGTTTTCTGTTGTCCTAGATATTAACCAAAACACATCCT
>JARUHE010312585.1:0-11930 GCA_031471125.1 Archaeomysis grebnitzkii | reverse complement strand
ATTTTAATATATTTCTTGAAACATTTTAATAAGTCATTCATTTCGACTCACTCGCTTTCTAGTATATAATTCTATGGTAAGCACAGATCAACTGATGTAAGATCCCTGCAAACATTGTTGGGCCAAAAAGTATACTTTTTTGGAACGATTTTGTGCGAACATTGGTTACGGTCGGATGCACATGCAAAGTGTTTTTTTGTGCATACATCGATGCACATCGTCGATGCGGGGGACTTTGTAGGTGTGACAGAAATTTCACTAGTTAAAAGTATAAACTGCAAAATAATTTTTATGATAGTGTAATTATTTTATGTTAATAAAGGTTTCAATAGTTATTAATTGCTCACTACACTTATTAGACAGTGGATTTGTATTAAACATTATTTATAAGTAAATCTAGGGTAATGTGCACGTCGATTGGCATGATGACTGATTTTAAAACATACTTCTTTGAATAATTCATTTTAAAATAACCTTACGACTTAGACGTATACTTTACTTATCAAAATGTAAGAAAAGCGCTTATAATTCAATTTTATAAGACTTTCACAACATTTCGGAACGGTTTACTATATTAAAACTGGTTTAAAAAAGGTACGTTATTTTTAGCCTTGGGTATTGGTCTACTTGAAGGGTGGCAGCATGGCTTAATAACAACGTAGTTATTAAGCCATTCCTTTCTACAAGTAGGGTTATACTCTGTAGCACCATAAGGATAACTGCATTCATACCTTGTTGGCTATTATAACTTATCTAAGTTATATAAAATAGGATATGTGAGAAACTAAGTCTACCCTGGAAAATATTTTGGGCCAAAAAGGGTATTTTTGGAACGATTTGGACCGATTCTGTACGGCCATTTTTAAATGCCATGACTTTATAAATTAAATTGTTCCCAATCAGCACGAACCTTGCTTAAATCATGCTGTAACCATAGAGGTAGCTCCACAACCCCTGGTTTTCCCATGGGGGTTGTTGCTGAACATGTGGGTTTTCATTGCTTTTTTAATGTTCTTTGAGCTGGGCAGACCATTTATTTACCATGATTATAGCATGGTTCTTCCATGGGGGTATCCCCTACTTAACGATTATTGTCAGCCAACTTTATAAATAGAACTTAGAATTTTTGAAATATTTATCTATAGATCTAAATATATTTATTTCAAGAAATATAATTTCATTTTTTACTTTAAAAGTGTTTTTTTTAAACAATGAAGATAAATTAACTAGGTACTTTAAATTTGTTGAGTTTTAAGCAAATTGTATCCGTCTATAATGATTTGAAAACTATATTTTAATTCAGTACCATCAAATTTCACATAAATTTACTTTTTAGCTTATTAAAACGGTAAATTATGTACTTTGGGCTCTATATACAAGCTTATAAGAACAGTTCAACATTTTTTAATAGAGTTGGTATTTCCACCACTCTAAAACCATCGGGTTTTCCGTATTGGTCAAAGCCCCACGGGATTAGCATGGTCAAAGGGCCATTGTTTTAGTAATGGGGCTAACCATGGGCTTAGCCCCAACCCCCATTGAAAAACCAATACCTCTATCAAAAAAGCAAGGCTTAACCATGGGGTTTGTTGACTGGGTTTCTTATAACACAAACAGTTGTTCTAATGTGAAAAAGATGTATTTCTTAAACAAATAGACTACATCCTTCTGACCGATTTTAGTACGTTTTTGAACCGTTAAAAATTGTACGAAAAGTATACGGTTCATACGTTTTTCTTCTCATTTAAAAAAAAATCATGTGTACTCTACAACTAATGGATACTTCGTAATGGATCAGGAAATAAAAAATCAGCGTCATCTCTGCTTTGGAAATATGCTTAAATCATATTTAGAATAGTAAATTTTGGGCCATAGAGTGATCGTTTTTTGACTAGAAAATGGGTAAAAAAAATACTTTTGTACTTATTGTACTTTTATCTTACATCATTTTGGCGTGATTTACTGTAATTATAGCATCATTATAGCTATATCACCGTACGAATAACTGCATTCATACTTTGTTAACTATATATATTATATAAATTAGGATATTTTAGAACAAAAATTAAGTCTAGCTACAAAAAATATATTTAATTAGTATATTATATATAGTTATCGTCGCCGATTTGTATGACAATTTCAAAATGTCTACACAATTATTGACTAAAATATAAGCTAAAAGTTATTTACAATTTGTTAATAAATGTATAACCAACATTAACAAAATAATATAATCGAAAAGAAAATACTTAAGTTCCCCATTAAGCCCAACTTCCTCCAGATGCTGTTGGCGACAGCGCTCTTTGCCATTGTAGCTAATGTGCTGTATAATATTCTATAATAAAAAAAGAAAGAAAAAAAAAGTACAGCTCATTACTGTTCACAATCACAAACACCTTCATTGAGCTATAAAAAAAGAGAAACAAAAAAATATAATACTTTATGACGAGATACCAATCGGTAAAAAAATATATTTTAGGCAAGTTTTGAATGATGCAAAGGGATTGTTGTTACTTGATAAGATGAGACGAGACATTTTAAAATGTAGGGCTTGTATGGTAAAACAAACGGCTTCCATAGTTTTATTTTAATAGATGTTTTAGACGGTTTCCATAATATTATTTTAATAGATGGTAAACAAAATGAGTGAAGAGGATGATGGAATGATGAGTTTGACATTTAATAATTTGAAAACAAGACTTACGATTTTGAACTGAATTCGTTTGACCACAAAATAATTTAGCGATATAAAAAATCATTTTTTTGTTTCGTTAGATAACTCTTTTGTTAAATAACTCTTTCGTTAAATAAGGTTTTTTTGTAAGAATTTTTCAAACAAACTGCAAACGAAAATGTGTTCGATCATAACAAAATATAAACTGTTTGATGCAATATAATTAAAGGACCTCTTAAATGGAAGTTCGGTCAAGCCGTTTATTTTAGTAGTTTATTTATCTAGTATTTATATTATCTAGTATTATTTATCTAGTAGTTTATTCTAGTAGGTGACCACTCTTGACCCTAGACAGAAAACGACAATATACAGATAGCTTTCTCAATACAATAGACAAGTCCATAAGGGACTACTCGGTGATGCAACCACCAGATACTACGACACACAGCCAGATTTTACCATTATTTTGCTAGTAGAAGGAATATATTTTTAATTCTTAATGGACTGATCTTGACAAAAATCTGAATTATTTTTACTGTTTAAATATTCGAAGCTAAGGATTACAATGAAACATTTTATTTATATTTATTTTTATTCAAATTATCATAGAATACATATAAAAATGAAAAATATCCCCACAACGTGCATCCAAAGTTAACTTAAATAAAAAAAATGTGTTAACTTAATTCAAAAAACATTTTACATACATAGTTAAATTAATTTTAATAGTTATGCGTTATTACTTATTAAATTAAAGTTGTAATTCAAAAATAAATTAAATTATCAACCCCTGAAATTACGTTAAATTCAATTTAACTTAATTTTATATATGCTGCTTTACAAATCTCATTTAAATGTTTATTTACAAAAATATAATTACATAATCACTTTTTTCACATTATAAATTAGTTAAACGAAGCTAAATGCTCAAACCCTTTATAATCGTGCATTCCCTATAAAACTAAACATGTTTTTCAATTAAACACCAATCTTGTGTTATGGTAAGTATCATCTACTTATTTATGCATACACTAATGTTATTAAGAAGTAAAAAAATAGCTTTTACTTTATGTGAAGTAAAATACATTTAAAACCTTCTTAAAAATTACATTAAAATCTATGAAAATTTAAAAGAATTTTAACTATGGTATAAGACACCAGTTTCTATAAGACGTTGAATTATAAATGTTAGCCATATGAAAAAAACAATTTGTCACAAAACACATTAGGAAATGAGAACAAAAATTAAGAAAGAAGAACACACATTAGGAAATGAGAACAAAAAGACAAACATTGTTAACCAAGTAATACAACATTAAGCAAAATTTGATCACTTGATACGTGTTAAACCAAAACAAAATTTCAATGATTTATTACCATCAATTTTTTAAAGGCAAATATTTGACCATTTTGAACAAACATTGACAAGTGTACCATTACAATTATTCTCTTTCGAAGCCGAAAAAGTAAACCTTAAAAACTAAAGTTAGCTTTTCTAGCCTTGCAAACTAAGTGGTTGAAAAATAATACATCGAAAATGAAATAAATTACTGTAAATGTATGCATAAGAGTGCAATTATTTTTTTACATTTATATTCCTTACAAATGGTGTACAAGCGGAGAGATAAAATTGCAATGTAGTCCAACAACATGGTACTATGAACATAAAAAGAAAATATTATAGTATTTATATAATTTATATTATAATATTATAAATATTAGAAAAAAGATTGAGCTCAACGTGTGTTAAAACGTTCTTTGAAGTGGACGATCTTACATCATATGAGCCAATAAACTTTTATTATTGTTTACCGGAATTTTTAATCTTGTTTATAAAATGGCGCTGTTCAATGAAATCCAATCTGCTGAATCAGAAATATTGGATTAATTCTTGAGACTATAAACAAGTTTAATTACAACCGACAAAGTTTAGTTGGATAATTATCTGGAAAGTTTTTTTTAATTAGTTTTCCATCATTGTGATAACTTTTAAATTAATTTTGTCATCTAATACAGTTATATAAATCAACGTATGTTCGAAGGTGATAACGAACATATAGATGCATAATGAACAATATTTTTCAGTTTTTAATGTTTTGCGATAAATATAAGTGTATAATATTTTAGTACAATATTGATCATTTTCTATGTATACAGACAATTAAACGTTGACAAACAGCTTAAAATTGAACGCATATTTATAAAACTAGTAGTTCCAATACAATTAATTTGCTTTTTCAAAGAAAAACTCAAAGTTATAAAAATTAAAACTTAAGATAATTTGATTGTTTAATAAATTAATTGATTTTCATCCTCAGAATTTAATTTAAAACAGTTGTTAGAGGAACGAGAGTGTAAACAAGAATCCTTAGATTAGAACAATAATTCAAATATGAAAGTCCTTGTAATTAAAAGATTTAATTAAGGAGGAAGCAAGATTGAATTGCATTGATGATGCATATCATGTTATTAATTATGAACATTATATCAAACTCAAATACAGTTTATTATTGAGAACTATTTGAAAACATGTTTTGTGTTTTTGTTATAGGATTATATAAAGGTTTTTCATATATATGTTGAAGACTATGTTCATTTAACACTTAATGTTTTTTATGTTCTTGTGTAAGATTGTATTAATTCATCATTTAATTTTGAATGTTTTTTGGTATTGGAAAACAACTAAAATAGACTGCAAGCATTTTTAACAAACTAAAAAAAATTAAAGAATGCTAAATAATTAATCGATATATAATAATTCAACCTTAAACCATTTTATTGCTCATACTTTCTTTCATTTAAATTCACCTTAGTTATATTACATAATTTGAGACTAACAATGAAAACTTTAAATTCAATTAAGAATGATTATTTTTTAATAATGTCAAAGATATCAAAAAACATACATACTGAGTTTGGCCTCGGGAATAAGTTCAGCTTAACAAACCTTGAAAACTCTATAAATAATTACGAGTTTACTAAAAATGACTAATTCATCAGTCAATCAAGTTGAAGAAGCTTTGTTAAACCAAAAAACTATGTTAATTTGAAAATTAAAGATCATACTTAAAGAAGAAAATTATACATTTGCATTTTACATCCAAATTTAGACAAAATGCAAATGACGAGACTGTTAGCTTCTAAAGCAATTTGCAATGTAAATTATTTAAAATTTACTGTGTTTTTAATAATCAATTAGTTTGATTAAAACATTATTTTAAAAATGATTTGGTAATAGTTGTTTACTATAGGATTATTAAACCTAAATTTAGTTTTGAAGTTAGAACTTAAACTTAAACATAGATATTTTTAACACAACATACCAATAATAAAATTTTAAAAGTTGGAAAAAGTCCCTATAATGTTTTTAAAATAGAATCTCAAAAAAAAAGATTCGGATTACTGTATTATATAAATTTATAGATTATATACTGTACTAAAAAATTGTATTTCAATATATACGTAAAATATAAAACTTTAAATATGGAAAAACAATCCTAAGGTTTTCATTCAAAACCTTAAGTTTTCAACAGATATGGCTCAAACTATTTACACACGATTTTCATTATAATTGGTAATTATAAATCTTAAAATTGAAAACTTTAAATTACTTTAGCAGCAAAAGAATACAAAGCTGCCAAAGACTTGCAAAGTGTTAATGACGTAGGTCTGTCATCCGGGCTAGAACTCAAACATGATTTGGATAACGAGCTCAACAATATTTCACAAAAGGATGTTTGTTTGTTCAACTTCTCGGTTTCCTTGCAGTGCAAATGTGGTCGCAAGTTCTTCCTCGTGACCATATAAATGACCACGTGGGAATGAAGATCTTGGTAGGGAGCTTCTCTGGTTAAGGTGTGCCAAATTGTGATTCCCATAGAGAAGGTGTCGCTCTTGTCCGAAAACTGCAAACTCCTCAGAACCTCCGGTGCTTGGTATGCTGGTGTGCCAACGACCTGCAAGTGTTGCAAAACATGCTTCATTTTAACAAATTTATTTTTTAACAACCGCTAGACAAATCTCTGAAAGCACATTTTCATGAATACTTGATAATACCTAACCTGGCTGATAAATAAATATCCCTTCGACTTATTCATACACATACTAGAAGATACAAACTGACCACGACATACACACTAAATAACACCTCATCCTTACATGTTTCAATAACCTCTGACCACGACATACACACTAAATAACACCTCATCCTTACATGTTTTAATAACCTCTGTAAACTTCTAGACTGGAGGTGTTATTGGTTCTCTTGAATATAGAAGCTGTGGCACCCAGTGAAGGGACACCCATTTTTATATATTAAAAATAAATTATAAAAGTGGTTATTTATAAACTTCAACTTTTAATACAGTAACTACAGCTGTTTTTAAAGTGGTACTACGAAGCAATAATTGAACAACAGTAATCTATACTCTTGACCTATCAAAGTATCTTAAATGTAGGCTCATTTTAAGTATAGACAATAGCTTGTATATGAATATGAACAACCTGCTCTTCTAAATGTACCATCATGTTCGAGAACGATTGTTGTAAAATCTAAAAAATAACTCAAGATTACTAGCGGGGATATTTAATTCAATCTTTCAATAAGGATTGATCTACATAAATTGATATTAAATTTGTATTCAATAAGTGTACACATATTTAATAAGGGATTGTAAACAAATTAAAGCCAGAGGACTGCGGTCATCAATGTCTCGCGTGTACGAAAGAAACTGTATTTTTATATGAAAAATTGGCCAACATTCACAACTCTTCATTTGAGATGTAAGTGATACATATTGGTCAACAAACAAAAAACTTGAGTTTCATACTTCAATATGGAAAAAATTGCCATCTCCACAAACAAAAAGCATAACACCCCTTATGTCTCAATAATTATTTTTTTCCAAAAATATTACTTGGGAATTTTTAATGCATACCTCATAACAGTTCATTTGAGATGTAAATGATACTTGTAAGTCAACAAACAAAAAACTTAAATTGTTTTACTTGATTATTGGAAAAATGGCAAGGTCCACGAATCTTTTCTTAAAAACCCCTTAGATCTCAATTAGTTATAAGTTTTTCAAAAAAATGTTGCGTTTATGTACACTTCATAGCTGTCTATTTGAGATGTAAATAATAACTGTCGGTCATCCAACAAAAACTTGAATGTATTGGTTACAACTACAACGCCGATAACAAAGATAACGACGAAGATAATCCCCCCCGACTTCAAGAAAACTTAAACAAAATAGCCCACTGACACACACACCACTCCAAACTGCCCGCTTTGCCAGCACCACACACAACACAACACACGTCTTCACATGCCCACGTGTGCGGACGGACCTGGCTCCGGAGGCCCTCTGGGCGGACCCAGTGGGAGCGGCGAGGCTGCTTGCCCGATGGTCGGACCTGCTGGGATGGGGGTTGGATCCTCCGACGTGAGGGCTCCATCCTCTGTGTCAAGGATGGAGTGGGGTCGACAACAACAACAATATTATTATTGTTATAAACACGACTCGCACAGATTTTAACAACCTCCCTCCAATTTAATCATCCCAACAAACCAGCATTCACAAACGTATCCCGAACCAAAGAAAAACATATAGCATAACATATATATACAACAACAACCATTATAAACCCTACAAACATGTCAATCCGACATACGTATATAGGTATATATATTATGCATTTATAAGTATATATATGTGTATATATTTATGTGTGTGTGAAAGTTTCAAATGCATAAGCCTAACTCAAACATGAATATGCTTGTGACGTGACGGGACGAAACGAAACAAAACGAAACGAAAGCTCGTAACTGACATTGTTATTTTAAAATTATTTACCAGTAATACTGTATAATCTCTCTTTTCTATTTTTTTATTTTATATTAACTGACAATGTTATTTTAAAATTATCTACCAGTTAGGGCGAATGTGAATGTTTTCTGCTAAAAATTAATCTAAGAAATTCACGAAATTGCCGAAATTATGAAAAAAATCTTTGAGAGCAGAATCCGCGAATATGCGGGGGCGCGAATGGTTAACCGCGAATGGGCGAGGGGACACTGTATGTGTATATTGCGAAGAACATCTAATCCTTTCCTGTTATTTTTTAGCAGAGCCAACTCAGTTCAATTACTTCCCTGTTGCACCTCTTGAGGCACTCGAATAGATGGTTGAGGATCTCGGCTCTATTGTTTTCTTCCAGAGAATAGAAGCGAGCAGTACCAGCTCAGATAATTTTAATTTATGTAATTTTCCGTGTTTTATCCCCTATGAAATGACCCGCTCTACTATAAAACGATGCAAATTTACAGTTTAATTTTTTTTGCTGGTTATTGTGAAACATTGAAGCATAAGATATATACTGTACATGTCCCTACATTTATTCATAAGGGTAATTGAATAATTTATATCTGTATATTTGATATAATATTTTCAGCTGAAGATCTTATTTTTTAGGCGATAGTACAATCATTCAGGATTTCTCAATTAATACTCGTAAAATGTGTTGGAAATTTAGAACAAAACTAATGTATATATTTACAGCATCACTCGGCGTCTTGCTAATACGTAAAACCATTGTTGTATGGTGAAAGTGATCTTACATTATTTATGTGTACATATATACATGCCAATAGATCAGGACTTCCTTTACCTACATACAACAATCGCATACCTGCAGCGCATCCTCTATTTCATAAATGATTTCAATTCATGTGAGGAAGTGAGGCAGTATCCGCTCATATCATTGAAGTCGTTATTTTGTATTTCAGATGGACTATCAATGAATACATAAGTATATAATTGGCTGTTCTACAACCTTTGAAAAATGTATAACTTCAATAAAATCTTTCGTTGATGAATATAAATCTAATGTTTTCATATTCAGCAAAAGAACATTGTGAAGGTCTCTCATGATTTGTAAGCATTTGTGTTCTCGACAATGCAAGTTGAAGAACAATATATTTTTTTATTATAAGATTTTCAATTAATATTTTACGTGGAAACACTGCCGTGATTCCTAATAAGATTTTGCATTTCCGTATGTGCTAGGATTCGTTTATATTCACAATATTCTTAATTACTATTTTTATGATTCATATTCAATCTAATTAAAAAAGGTACCATTACTAAAAACGATATTAACTTAATAATACTAGATCGGATTATGTGTTCAAAAAGTGACGCTTTGGCAATTTGCTCTACTATTATATTTCACCATTTGAAAATTCGTAACATGCTGATTTTTGGTTGGTAGTTACTACCAAGAGTTAGCAACACATACTACGAGGGATGCCATCAAAACCTTGAGAAAAATAACAATAATAAATGTATTAATTTCTTTCGCATTCTATGAAGTATTCGATATTTAAAAAGACAATAACCATAAGCACTTAAACACATGTAACAAACACACTTCAAATTAATTATTTCAACTAGATCAATCTATTTATGTTTTTCAATCGAGCTTAAGATTTTTGACCTACATCGCCTATAAATCAATTTAAACGTTGTTTACAAAGAGTGCTTTCTAGCATTTTTTTTTAAAATTAACACTTTAATAAGGTTAATATTTTTATTTTATTCTTTCTAAATATTTAGAAATGTTAAAATGGAAATACTAACATCGTTAAAGTGTTAATAGCTAAATTATTCACAATTTAAAAAAAGAAGAAATATATTAATGAATGCAAAAAATATTTAAGTGAACAATATTCTGCTATTTTACTGAATTCAAATCAGTAATAATTTCAGTTATAAATGCACTAAATTTAGTTAAATCGATAATAAAGATCTCACCGAAGACCTTATAATTAAGGTCTTTTTTATCTCCCACTGGATTGTGAAAATATTGATTTACCAAAGTTTTATCTGACTTTGCAACATGAGTTTTCTACAAAATGTTAAGTATTCACTATCAGTCTCAGATTTTTAAAACGAATTCAATAAGAGATACAAATTGTATTTTTTGATGAAAAATAAAATAATAGTTTTGTGTAATATAAAAATATTTAATCATATTTATGCGTTGGTTCATGCAATTTCAATTATTGTTATGTTAATATATCAAATAAATATTTCAACAAAAAAATATAATTGTTGCATGCAATTATGCTATATTCTTTTTTTGCAAAACTTGCATTAAAAAATAAATTATTAAAATAAGTAAATAAATAAATTATTGCTAAAAAATAAAGACGTGATAAAATGATGAAATGTGAACAAAATTGCGAGGTGTGTTCATGCATCTCCCACAAGGTGGAGAAAGGTGTCACCCTGACCTATTTTAACAGTTTGGCAAACAAAAAAATCTTTTTACCTTCAATTCCTTATGCATCGCATCATTTATCTCCATTCCAAATTTATTTTAATTAGTTCCTCGACTAGTCTACTAAAATCATGAAACATAACAGTGTGAGTTGCACAAATGAATGTAATGACTTTCCTAATTTCAGGATTCCAATCTGTATTTGCTTCTTCTTGTAATTATATTTTTAACAAAATTCAGACGTCACACAATTCGAATGTTTGGAATTTCTAACATTTTCTTGCATCAAAACATTTATGATATGTTGGAAAATGAAATTTAGATGGCAGAGTAAATTTAGTTCATTATTGAAGCACTTGTTCAAAATATTTTATAGCTTGATATAAAAAAAGGTTACAGTGTTTAACAGCGGTTTTCAAGCTTTTGAATTTTTACAAATAATTGTAGGCTCACTAGGAGAAGTATTTTTATAATTAAGTCAAATACTACAGACAAAGAAATACTGCGCTAAAATTATAGAATGAAACATATATTATGTTTTTCATTCTTTTGTTTATGATACACATGAGCCTGTTTGCGGGCCAGTAGATAGCTGTTCTTATCAATAAAACAGCTTTTACTTAACATAACAATGATTTACTGATTGATAAAACGAACGGTTTATCCGTAATCTAAATGATGTACTGTACTATAGTAATTATATTCATTTTTTTCATCTCCGACCAACAGCCAGAACAACAATTTGAATTGAGACCAATTAAAACTAAGTAGAATGATATGAAATAAGTAAGTCAAAGACAAACACTGTCCACAGCTCTCCTTTACTTATAGCATCGACAAAAGTGATGCAGTTTTTCCATGGCCCATTTATATTTGAGTCATATATATGACAATAGAAATATATATATATATATATATATATAAATATTTTTAGCACGAAAGTTGTGCATATGTATTGCGGTTAAGAATGTAA
>JARUHE010312574.1:0-11931 GCA_031471125.1 Archaeomysis grebnitzkii | reverse complement strand
TTTTAATTCTTATTTTGATTTGAGCATGTTTTTCCCTTTAAGTTACAGACCTAAGATTTTACACAGATTGTTTTTTTTCAGGTATAGGCACTACATAAAAGGTGGGAGCAAAAAATCTAAGAGATCGACCCAAAAACGGGACACCCTAATGTATATACATAAGTTATTACTTGAAGTAAATAACAAAATTAATAGATAAGTAGCGATTGTAAAGATGCTTCATGTATTGATAAATTTCCAATTGACGCATGGGTTGGACAAAAAATGTCCCTAAATTTGCCAGTTGTTGAACATTCATAAACTTTTGGAAAGTAGTTAGTTTTTGATTAAACCATTCCATAGTGTAGACTAAAACTGCAATATAGTTTAATAGTTGTAGGCTTTATTTATTATTTGCTTAATAGGAAAATAAAAGTTAACTTTTATAACTGTTTATAAAACAATTTCACAAAATATATTAAAATAGATATTAAAAATCTACACTTTGAAATTTTCAAAGGTTTTTAAAATCACAGCAAATTACTATACTAGTACAAAAAGTTTATACAACTTTCAAACGTTTATAATAGCTATCAGACTATACATAGCATATATGTACAATACACAGTGTATATTTCGAACAAAAAAGACATGGTCTTTAAAAAAAATGAAATTGAAAATGTAACTTTGCGAATAAATTTAAACACTCAACAAAGAAATATAATTAAATTGAAAGTGTAACTAACAGTGTAATGTAATATAAAATACAATATTTTTCATCAAGAACTGAACATTAGGTTATTTTACAGCCCTAGAAAGGTGATAGCCATTTCTTTGAATCCAACATTTTAGGAAATATACGCTCACAGATATTAGGTTCCAATGAAGAAGGAATTTAATTTTAGTGATATTTTCATACAATTAAATTTAAATTGCAAATGGAAACAAATTAAAAAAAAATTCAACTTTGGAAAGTTTAAAAATAATGAAAATGAGATTTCAAGATTTCTTGTGAGGATGATTAGTCCTCATCAATAATGCTGAAGTAAATTGGATGAGCAAAAATAATCTGGTCAATGTAGTACATTTGAAAAAATGACACATATGCCACCAAACTAATATAATCTATACCAACAAACTCAATTACATTTCATCTACTTAACACTGTTATCGAGATTAAATAAAAATATTTACAACCTTTTTAACAAAAATTCAGCCATGAAAAAATAAATAAAATTTATTTTGAAACAACTTAAACTATTTTTCAATAGAAAATCAATTTAATTAACTATTTTAGTTACAAAAATACTTCACCCTTACGGATGTATCTTTTTCTCAAAAATACTTCACTTTTAAAGATAAACTTTTTTCTAAGACACGTCTAATGTTAATTGCATGTATGAAAGAGGGTTTAAACAATCTACTTTAAACAAATGTTCAAGAAATTTCACTCATGGGTAAATATTTAAATTTTACTTCACAGATACCATGATTCCAATTACTCAAATCAAAATACTTTTATAAAAAAATAAACATTAGAAACCTTATTAGTTCCATGTCATCTATAGATTTATCATGGAGTTAAGAATAGTAATTACAGACAACTCAAAAGATTAGAAACTTTACTACAAAATTATCTTATAGTTAAAATTAGTATTAACTATGGGTATTTCAAGCTATAGAAAGATTATTTATTTCTTCTATATTTAAAGGACAAAAAATGGAAACTTAAAATATAATGGAACTGCTTTTAAATGAATGTTTATATATAACAAAACAAAACTTATTTTTAGGTCTTTTATTGTCATGACTTGTCACTTACTAAATGTTTAAACAACCAATGTATTTCTAGCAAAATAAATATTAGGAAACAATACTAAATAAAATATACATCAATATATACTGTATTTTGGCAAAAACTATCTTGATCTGCTATGTTCTACTTCAATTTCTTGTTAAATAATGTGAATATATAAAAAAGTAGAATTTATTTTTCTAACTAAATCCGTCATTAGTAAAAGAATAAATAAAACAGCATGACTAGGTTACACAAATGCTAGAGTGAGCAATGATTCGAATTTTCAACAATCTTCTCTGTCGTTATCTATGGAAGGATCCTGCTCATAGATGTTGATCCACGGAATGATCCTGCTCATAGATGTTGATCATCGAGTAGTAATACTGTTGGGCTGAAAAATGTTTCAATTAGTAAGCATAATAATTTTAGATTTTTTATTTATATATCTCGAAGAACTAAATGTCATTACAAACATAAGTTGTTTTAAGACTCAATTATTTATAAAAAGGAAATAAATAAAAAGTTAATTGAAAACTCTAGTTTACCTTGATAAATCTTGCAAAATAGATTTCAATATTTAGACATGAAAATCTTTCTGTATAATTTGAGTAGAATTAATGAAATATTACCACATTTAAAATACTTTCGAATATACTTTTTATAAAATTACCAAAGTGAAAATTAAAAAAAATATGTAGATGTTTTGAAGATATTTAAAAGTTTAATAAGGAATTGAAGTAGCAAACATTTAAAAAAAAACTAGCATTAATGTCAATTTAAGCATAGTGGAAAATATATAAAACACAGCAATTCCTTTCTGGTAATAAACAATGAAAGTTAACAAAATATAATCCTAAACCAAAGAAATTTTGTAAAATTATTTTTATTATTATAATTAAGAACATTTTGCCAATAATAAGTTTGGAGATCTTGTTAAGTTGGCCACAATGAAAACAAAGCAAAATTATAATCAATTATGGAGTTATCTGTCAAATGTTTTTAGTTTTAGTTTTAAGTAAAAATATTTAGAAGAAAATTATTCAAAAACTTTAAAAAATTACACTTTATATGGAAGATCATATAATTTGTATTTTAATATCTTATTAAAATTAAATTAACTTTTTTACAATGCGAAATTTATAAATCTTCTGAAATATTAACTCAATATTTTTGTAGTTCTGCCTTTGTAAAAATAAACACAAACATGAAATGAAGTGTCGCAGCAAATCAACCAGTTACAAAACTTTTATTGTTCAATCCAAAACCTTTTTAAACATGGTAAATAATATAATAATAATAAATATAAATAGTAATAGTAAATATAATAATAATAAAAAGTAATAGTAAATATAATAATAATAATAATAATAAAAAGTAATAGTAAATATAATAATAATAAATAGTAATAGTAAATAGTAAAATAGTGATAGTAAATAATAATAAACATGGTAAATAATATAATAATAATGAATATAAATAGTAATAGTAAATAATATAATAATAATGAATATAAATAGTAATAGTAAACAATAAATAATAATAAACATGGTAACCAATATCAAATCATTACTTACCTCATGAACCAGAACAGATTATAGAAGGAATGTTTATTTAGCAAGCACTACACCCGAAGTATCACACTGATGAGTAATTAGTCAAATAATGGTTAGTAAGGTACAGCAAAATATGTCAGAAGCAATTTTTGTTGTTTTGTATTTTTACATAAATGTGAATGTGAGAAGTTTTTTAGTTTAAGGATTAATAACTCAAAACCAACGTGCTTAAGATTTAAATGTGCTTTTCAAACTAATCAAAGATTTTATCAGCTATTTGTTCTCAAATTGTTTTAATTAAAAAGTTTTTCTTTTGAATCAAATTTTCAAAAGCAAAATTTTATATTTCTCTTCAATTAAATAATATAACTAATTGAGATTATGAATTTACATTGGATTACAAATATGAAACTGAAAGGCTGACTAAAATTTTTATTTAATATGAACGAATAAAAAACTAATATGAAATAAAACAAATAACTGTATAAAAATAATTTCACACATGGATAAATTTATTTCACACAAATTGTGAAAATAAAATCTACTTTCAATACATTTTATTTTTCAAACATTTCAATAGAAATGGATTGAAATTACATTTCACAGTTGTTAGTAGAAAAAAGAGAAAGACAGTTTTATATAAATTTATTTAGCTTTCAACTATTTGTAATAGCTTATACAGTTTTCATACAAAATCGATTTATGAAATTGATTCTCCTATTTTAACACACTTTAAAATGCCTTAAATCTCTGAATCTTTTTGAGTTCACTATTTTATATAAAAATAATATCTTACATTTACTAAATATTTGTCACTTAAGAAGTAAATAAAAATTAAGAAATTAATTACTTGTCCCAAATTTCATATATTTTGAATTAGAACTTTCAAACTTGTAATATAATAAAGACAATTCCATATTTATTTGAAAGATTTTATGTAGTGATACATTTGTGCTTCAAAAGAGATTTCCTAATACTGAATTTTTTCATTTACGAACCAAATCAACTTTAATTTAATTTCAAATTAAGAGAAATTTATCATATTTATTTTGTTTTATTTACTTCAATAAATGAAGCCATTTAATGTTTATAGATCTCCCAACACCCCAAAAATTTTATCATCTGTCATACATGACAAATAACAAAAAATTTATTTCATTTTCCCTCTTATTGGTGTGTCTTGCAAGTATTTTTGGGTAAAAATATTAAACTAACCCTTTAATAAGCATCGTCATCAACGACTGAAATTCAATGTTAATTTTAATCACAATAAGTAGTCCGGAATTAAAGGGTTGAATGAGTAATGGAATGTTAGCTTCAGAACATTTCAACTTAAAAATAGAATCTTAGGCCAAGGTTTGAAAAAATGTTCATTCACTTTCTCCAGTCTCTTAATTTTCATATGGAGAATTTTCACATGTATCTGCTCAAGACAAGTTAAGATATAACATGAGTTTCATTTTCAATAACAAGCTACACCATAAAAACATAGTGATAAGGAAATTGTTACCCTTAGATATGCACGAGCCTTAGCACATTCATTATTACATTGAAGATTCAGTTTTAATATTCAATTTTCTAAACAAAATTAGATCCTTTTTAATTCAACAACTAAAATCTTTGGTATTTTATCTCTTACCTATTAAAAGTTTATCAATACATAAAATGAATTAAAATTGTTTTGATAAACTTAAATAAAAAATAGAACAACAAATGAAAGCAGACTGCCACAAAACAATCAACAAATGAGAAACTCAGATGAGTATTTTTAACAATGAAATAAGGAAAAGTAAAATACCAGATTTAACCACAACCTAAATTTATCTAATCATAATTTAGATTAAATTAAAAAAAATTATTTTCAAATTTTACTAAAAAATTATATTATATTTTAAATGTTATTTCTTATTCATGATTGAACACAAAAATTATTCTATATTTTAATAGCAATTTTTTATTTTATGATTGAACACAAAAATTATTCTATATTTTAATAGCAATTTTTTATTTTATGATTGAATACAAAAATTATTTTATATTTTAATAGCAATTTTATATTTTATGATTGAATACAAAAATTATTTTATATTTTAGTAGCAATGCTATTTTTTATCTATGATTGAACACAATTTTTTTATATATTTTAATAGCAATGTAATTTTTTATGATTGAACATAAAAAATATTTTATATTTTAATAGCATTGCTATTTTATATTTATGTTTGAAACCAAAAAATATTTTATATTTTAAAAAGTTTTGCCTATTTAGAAAAACCATCACCAGGATATCATAAAACCAAGTGAATTAATTACCATTTTTGTCATGGTTCAATATCACCATTAAAAGAATCCATCAAAAACTAAAACTTATAAAATCACATAAAATAATACTGTAAATGAGACAAAGATCAATTTTAAAAAATAGATTAAAACTATTTGTTGAAACGTTAGTTTTTTAACTTTATAAACTTCATGATATTAAATTCATCAGATCCTTTAAAAAAGACAACTGAATTATTACAACAATGAATCAAATTATCCGTCATTTATAAAAAAATGTTTGGGAAAAACTGATCTTAATTATGAGATATGAAACAACAATTTTGTCAGATTAACATGCTTGAAAATGACATGATGACATTATTATCAACAATATGAAGATTATAAAATTGTATATAGTTAATGGAAATTTAAATTGAAAATGCATTGTAGTATTTACGGCACTATTTCAACATTATATAAAATTATGTTAGTATTCTAGCATCATACTTCACCAGGTACCTTTCGTACAATAACCAAGTGTTAGTAAGGGTGTAATGAAACTCAAACTCGTAACAAGTCATCATCACTCCCATCGACCCGATATGTGCGTGATGAAGAAGCTAAAAGCAGGGTGGAGGAATTTTCACTACGTCTAGCAATGTTTGAATACCCAGTAGATCCAAAGGCAGACTTCATCCTCGTAAGCAGCCTGTGCCCTCTTTTGGATCTGTAGAGAACAATTATCATCACAACTATAGCAGTGACGAAGAACAGTAATGTGATCCCCACGGCGGTAGAATGTGACGAGTTGTCTTGAGGAACATCCTTACTCTTACTGGGAGAGTGTGTCACGGGAGAGTAATTTGGAGACATGTGTGGAGGATGCGTTGTCTTGGGGGTTGTAGATGTTTGGGTGGTGGATTGATCGGCATAAATTGCGTCCAAGCAAGTGACGTTGGTTTTCCAATCAAAAACTGCCATGCACTCTAGATCACTCATCAAGGGATCGGCAACCGGATGCCCGTAACCAGCCAACATGTCACAGGTGAAGTATATTCTGGTCGTCCTAGTGCGTGACAACGACCATTGGCACGGATCTCCATTGTGATAGATTAGCTGTAATTTATCATAGTCCCAAATCAACTCTGAGCTTTCCGCACTTCCAAAACTCATGCCCGAGTCTAGACATGTTCCAGTCGAAGCTTTACAATGGGGAGCTGTGACTGTTCCACAAACATTTGTGATGTAAGTTTTGTTATCATAATGTACTTGATAACCTTCCGCTTTGAACAATGGCTTCAAATTAATGTTTGCTTTTGCCTTGTCATAATAAATTTGACATTGCAAGCCGTTACTTGGCATTTTAGTTTCTGGGGGACAGGCAAAGCGAGTTTTCCATTCAAATAAATATTGGCAGTCATCCGTTTCTTCTTTGAACTCTGGCAATCCCTGAAACAAAATATAAATATATTCTCATACATAGAAACAGGAAAGATATCTATATATTACTTATACTATATTGTATATGGATTGACAATAACACAATTGAGGTAAATTCTATGTTATTTGAATGTGAGTTACCTCACTTGTGCTAGTGTTGATCTATATATTACTTACATTATTATTGTATTATATTATCTGTGCACTACTTATATAATTAATTTTGGCTTAATATAATTTTCAAAATAATGTAACAAAACTGGATTTTTAATATGCATAGTTATAAAATAATTTTATTGAATTGCAGAAAACGAAATTTTGATTTATTAAAGAAGTTATTCAGATGATAAAAAGACATTAAAATATCCATTTAACCTTTTAATGTCTAACGAGCCAAGTAAATAAGGCAAACTTCATTGTATTGCAGGTCCTATGACAAGAATTGTTCAGGCTTTATAGGGATAATAAAAATAAAGAGTAAACTCACTTCTTCAATGTTTCTGTCACAAATGAATGTGATTCTAGTTGACAACTTGAAGGGAGGTTTGTTGGGACAAGGCGTTCCATGGGTATACAACAGAACTGCTCCATCGTCTGAAATATACTGTGGACCAAGGAGGGGATGTCCTAAACTGTACGGCCCTTTCGAATCATTTTCGTCATTCATGCAGGCTGCAGATCCAGGGCGGCAATTCATCCCCACCATCGGGTTCAAGGGACGGCAGACGTTCATGTAAAACTTTTTAGACTCATTTTTGGGATGTGAAATCTCATAATTCGAATCACTTTTGATCAGCGGATTCAGGTCAAGGAAATAATCACCGGTGTCGACGTAGCAATTGATGCGACGCTCGCATGCAAGTTCTGTTGCCCAGTTCACGTTGAGTGTGCAGGTGTCTTCGTCAGTTTTTATGAGCACCGGCTTTCTTTCGGCTTCCTCCGCAGGACAGATAAAGTTGAGGAGAGTCGACCATCTTACCCCATCCCGACAGAGATCTCCATTTTTGTATTCCAGATAAACTGCTCCTGGATGAAAGTGAAGGTTTGAGTTTGGCTCCCCAGTATGAACCCAATGGGAGGACGAATTTCTGTAGTCACACGAACCAGCTCCTGCACATAGGGTCAATTGTCCGCAAACATTGAAATACATCATTGCCGTCCTTGAACTATGCGATATATGATAATAGTCATCAGTCATCAAGGGTGTCAGATCATAAGTATAACCAGTGTATGGATTTTTAACAGTGCAGTTACCTTCAACTTCAGGAGTTGGTGTTGTTATGACCGCGTTGTTTGTTATCTTACGTGGACAAGCAGATGGTGTAAACCAAGTGAAAACAAACTTGCAATTTTCTTCTGTGATCAGATGAGGAAACGAACTAGCTTCATCACAATTAAAAACAATAAGAGTTTCGTAATGTTGTGTCCCATTGCAAACATCTCCATTTTTATACAACAACTTCAAGACTCCATTCTCTACAAATGGTCCATTTTCAACTTTACCAATATTAATTGGTTCCTTTTTATGTTCTTTATCTATAATACATGCACCTGCGTCGAAAGGACAAGGACTGTCTTTGTTATGCACGACAGACCGACAAACATTCATCACAAACTTTCGCTTGTTGTCTCTCGTCAAATATTCATCATTTTGGAAAGAAATAGACAAGTCCGTCAAGTCATAAAGCAGTCCATCGTCTGTTTGAACGGCACAGTCAATAACCATATGCGGAGGACAAGCAAGCTCTGTGTGCCAAATAAAAGTGTAGCTACAAGATGCCTGCTCGGAGAAAAACATTGGAGCTTTTGTACCATTATGGTCACACAAGAAGAGTATCTGTGAAGATCGATTAGCACCATCACATTCACCTGAACCATTTTCAAATTTCATCACTATTGTGCCATCATTGTATTTCAAATCTCCCGGACTTTTTCCCAAACTATTTTCTTTCTTATCCTTGATTTGACAGAGACTATCACTACCATTATTTCCATTACATTCTGATACAAGTGGTCCACAAACATTCAACTTATAAGAATGTACACCATCTGTTGCTGTGTAATCAGCTGTTGTATTTCTCAAGCCATTCAAATCAAAGACATAACCATATCTAGAATCTTTCACAATACAATCTTGACCAGTAACAACATGCCTTGGGCAGGCTGCAGGTGTATTCCAAGTAAAAATATATTGGCATGTTTCGGTCTTTTCTACAAATGTTGGGAAGCTCTCCACATGACTACAATAAAGAGTAATGATTGTAGACCGACTGAATCTAGTGTCACCGCATTGATCACCACCTGAAATAAATATATTTATTCAACTTTTTTATTTTATTTATTTAACAATCTTTTTTTGTTATTTATTCATTTAATAATAATAACTTTTTTTCTTTCATTTTACTTCTTTATTTATTTTATTTAACAACCGTTTTATTGTTATTTTATTTATTTAATAATAACTTTTTTTATTTTATTTTACTTATTTATTTATTTTATTTATTTGATAATAACTTCTTTTTTTCAATAACCTTTTTTTGTCATTTTATTTATTTAATAAAAACGTTTTTTTTATTTTATTTTACTTAGCCTATTTATTTATTTTATTTTACAACCTTTTTTTGTTATTTCATTTATTTAATGATAAATTTTTATTTTACTTATTCATTTATTTATTTTATTTAACAATCTTTTTTGATATTTTATTTATTTAATAATAACTTTTATTTTATATGTGAAGGTATTGTACAAATCACAAATTTCAAAATTTAAGAACAAATCATGAATATAAATATTCAAAAGATAAGGATCAATTTCATTCAATATTTTATATTCATTGTTCAATTTCCAAAACATTTTTTTTTAGCTGATTCCACCAATCACCAATGACAAGTTTCACACAAGCATAAAAATTCAGGATAATACAAGTAAATTTCCTGGAAATATTTTTATAGATAACTGAAACAAAAATTGGTGTTCAAATTAAATTAACACTTTAACCATTTCTTTTAACACCGGTGTTACATAAGTCTAATGGCTTACTCCATCTTAAGTAACACCAGTGATAAAAATTAAGTTATTTATATTTTTAATTAGTTTATACGAGTAACTAGTGAACTAGTTACCCGTATAAACTAATTAAAAATATGACTAACTTAATTTGTATCATTGGTGTTACATAAGATGGAGTAAGCCATTAGACTTATGAATCACCAGTGTTACAAGAAAAAGGTTAAAGTGTTAATTATTGAGGTGATAAAAATAATAAGGAACCTTCTGCTGCTGCTGCTGCCAATTCTTAGCTCCGGCTCGAGCTTTCTTAACAAAAACAAAAGTTTTCATAAAAATGTGAATTTTATACTTTTCTATAATAATTAAAAAATAATCATTATTTACCTGTGTAAATGATTGTGATTGATCCATCTTTATTTATCACAGGATCGGATGTGATCAAACCAAGATTTTTGGCAATTGTGTTCGAATAACCGACTTCGCACGCCCCAACCGAATTTCCGCCACAGTCTATTTCATCGTACCGTTGGTGAACTGGACCGCAAATGTTCAACATGAAATAGGAATACTGAAAAAAAAGCTTTATTAGAGCAACATTCGTTTTTTATCACAGGATAAATGTAATGACTACCAATGATAACTTCTATAAAATAAAGCCATAGCAATGTCTTCATTAGGTGAAATAATAAATATTTATTTATTTTTCTTTAATTTTGGATATCCTCATAGATGGTATTAGTTTTCTAAAGATTTTTTAAATTTTGCATCTAAATTCTACAATGCATATTCTGCAAACATGTTTAAGTTTTTAATCTTCATAAACAAAAAATATTTGAGCATTATAGTGCTAAGTGTTAACATTTTATAAACATTTACAAAAGAATGATTCTTAATTTATAAACATTTTAAAGTGATAAAAAAGAATTATATAACCTTTATCTTTCAGCATGGCTCAATGAGAACGTAAAAACCCCAGAAGACTTTATTATATTATTAATTGTAATTTTATGTTGATATCTTTAACATGTCATTAGCTACAAAAAGAAAAAGATGTGTTGACAACTGTACAACATCGGCATACTTTGGAATTCACGACTCAGCAGTGTGTAATGGAATGCAATTGTAATTTTACAATTTATTAAATGAAATATTTATAAAGAAATAAAACTACAGAAACTCACCTAACCTTACCTAACCCAACACTCTCTTACTACAGAGAGTGTAAAACTGTAAATATATAAATAAGAAGACCTATAAAAAATATTAATGACGGAGGTATGTTTTCAATTTGCGAAATATATCAGGTTATAACTAATTTAATATTGCGTTTATTTCAATAATTTATTTTATAAATGAACATATTTCACTGTATTGCAATTTTTGTCTTTATTTCATCAAATTTAATAACTTGGAACTGTTGATGTTGTGAGCAATCAAATCAATTGGAAACACATAGACGAAATTAATGAAATGTCAACATTGCTAATGTAGTAATCTCCAAAATAGACATCATTTAAAATGCTAATTAATAATCATCTGGCTAACCATTGGAGAAAACATAATATTTTCATATGATAAAGTGTTTGGCTTAGAAAATCAACTGGTGTATGAAAAATATCAGCCATTTAATGTCTTTATTTACACAGCTAAAGCAATTAAAATATTTTAATTTTATCCGAGTACTCAAGTTTTCTTCTGTCAGACAAAAAACATATAAGTAGTTCTATACTTTCCCTTCAGTCAATTTTTTCACAATTTAAAATTTAGCTATTTTATTTTAAGTCAAAATATCATAACTGTGTTTATTTTTGGACAAAGTTGAAAAAGATGGGCATTTTTATTTTGGAATTTACTTTATAAATAGTTTTAAATTGAAATATGAGGTGA
>JARUHE010312563.1:0-11932 GCA_031471125.1 Archaeomysis grebnitzkii | reverse complement strand
GAAATTCGATTTGGTTTATATTCTATTTTTCTTAATTAAAGTTTTATATTCCACTAATGAATGTTAGAAACTTAATTTACAAAAATAAAATAAATACGCTTTGTTGTAATCAATGAAATTCGATTTATTTTTATTCTATTTTTCTTAATTAAAGTTTTATATTACACTAATGAAGGCTAGAAATTTAATTTACGAAAATAAAATATGAAATGTTAAAGGCTAAAAGGTTCTTGGTAATAAATAACACTTGGTTTCCTCTATTTTATTCTTAAAGCTCGGTAATTATTTTTTTTTGTATTTGATGATCAATATTATATATTAGATAAAGAAAATCGTCTGGGAGTGTGTGTATGCAAGGAACTTCATACCTTATAATGAGACATTGGTAAATGAATGTGGTCAGCTGCACCATATCCATTGAGTTTTAGGCATTGTTCATGTACTTAGCAGCTTTTTTTTCAAATGAATGTGTTCCATAACCAATTTTCACTTGTAAGTACTGCTTAATAAAATTAATTGTATTTTTTCTTTAAGATACTTTATTTGATTATTTTGAGTATTTTACGTCCGAATGTGCTCCATAATCAATTTTCACTTGTAAGTATTGATTAATAAAAATTAATTGTTTGTTTTCTTTAAACTACTTCATTTAATTATTTTGAGTATTTCACGGCCCTTTAAAATTTTAAACTTCGGAATGCGGCGCTTGCATTGAAAAGTTTACCCACCCCTGGTGTAGAATAAGGTATAAACCTAAATCTTTTTTAGCTCATAGAAAACCACTAGTGCTATTTGAAAAGTGTTGTTTCATTTTGTGTTGCAAATTTTACTATTTTTTCGCGTCAGTCTAGTATGGGCATTTTGCAGCGATGGAAAGGTTCCACGTACTATGTTTTTTCTTCAATGTAAGAACATAAACTTATGTGGCTAAACGTTTTGGCGGATTTCCCCGCACGGGAGGACCACATAATACCGTCTGAATAGCAAATCTCTTCGACGCTATTCTCCACAGTGTGCACCAGATTTGGAATTCAACCCCAGATGGATCTTTTCGCGATCAACGGAAAGACAGTATAATTATTTATGGAAGAAGTTCTATAACTTTGTCGATGAGAATGGTTGGGTAGAAGATTTGAGAATCAAACTTGTTTATGAATTTTATCCTCACCTTATTGATTCGGGTTATAACTTTAACTCATTGAAGGGTATACGAACCACGTTGCATAAACCATTGAAGTATATTTTCAAAGGCCACGACTTCCATGATGACCCGACCATGATGTCAATATTCAGTTACTCGAAAGTTCATTCAAAGAAGGAAGAGTTATTTGGTCTGTGGACAGGTTATTGACGATGTTCAAATCCTCCAACTTTAAAAATACTTGTCTCAAAGACCCGTATTTTCCTTACAAAAATATATTGTTATTATTCTGTTGGCGTCTCCATTAAGAATTTCAGAATTTTAGGCGGTTTGTGTGGTGAAATTGAAGTATCATCCCAACGGTTCGGTCACCTTAGTTCCCCATGCAAAATTCATTAGGAAGAATCACGCGCCTTTTTTCCGGCCTAACAGCATTCCTATTTTTCCCTAAATAATCCGTATTTTGTCCTGTGAGGTCCTTGAACAGCTAATTGCATTTTACCTGTCGAAGTTGTGTAATGAAAAATGTTTCTCGACCAGCCCAGCTGTGGCTAAATTCTTCCTTGAAACCGGCGTCCAAACAATTGCTACGCTGTATTCCTCGTAAGCTGATGTTCATGGTGGACCCGTCGGCTTGTGATACCAACACGAAGTTTCATTCAGTCCGTCAAATGCAGTGGAAGTGGGCATCCACCTTTTTCAACTACTACGCACACCTAGGGGTTGACTCCAACCATCCAGCCATCATTGCTGAGCTGCATAGAGGAAGCTATTATCATTTGGTTCCGTTTTTGGATAATGGAGAACAAACATGGTATTTTCGAATCTTTGATTCGTAAAGTAATATTTGTTAGAATATTAGCAAAAACGGAACCAAGTGGTAGTCCCACCATTTCTGGATTTCGACATGGAAATCAGTGAGTACTAACTTTGGTTTTTTGTTTACCCCCCATAATTGTAAATGTCGAATGACTATATGAAAACGTTAACAATTGAGGAAAACGAGTATTAGACACTATGGAAACCGTTACTAGGAGTTAAAATGGCTACTATATGAGGTATTATCATTTGGTTCCGTTTTTGTCTAATATTCAAGCAAATATTTCTTCACGAATCAAAGATTCGGGAATACCATTTTTGGTAGAGTTCTCAACGCCAAATGAAAAAAGAATAACTAGTTGTACATATTTTATTTGATTATCAAGTTTAAATTTTTCATAACCAAAATTAATTCTTAACTGTTCTGTCGATATAAACAAAACATGTTTGTTGTCATATTATTTTGCTTCCACATATTTACTTAGTTGTACTTACATTTTGGTTTGGTGGTAATCAAAAGGTATGTAAATTTCCATAAACAAGTTGGCTTATACCAGACAAGGTAGAATAATCGTTTTTCGCCTTTATTACACTATTTATTAAACATATAGAAAGAAAAAACGTATAATTAGTTTGAATAGTTTTATGTTAACATATTGGTTTCAAATTGTTATAGAATCGTCTTGTGAGTGATTTAGGTTGTACTTTGCATCATATATTGTGTTTTTAAAAGATGTCTAGATTTTCTTTGATTTAATCCACCGAGTAGCACAGTGACAAAACTATAATGCTGAATGTTCTGATGTGTTAAATACTTATCAAATTTAATCATATAAAACTTGAATCAAAGTTTTCATAAGAGGCAAAAGAAAGGATTGGAAACAACTCTTATTAACCGTGGTATATGTAGTCAATTAATGTTGTGAAACTGTTTGAAGATGGTACTTACATGTAAACAAGAGTCGGTATGAGCAAGGTGCAAAACAATTTTAAGAGCCCATTAATTACAAAAAGTTCTAAACAAAAATAGTGAATAGGCAACAGACTGGGGAATGGCTTTTAATATTAATAAATGTAAGAATTGCACATTGCATGGCCACCCAGTGCAGTGATTCCATATCATTCATGAAAGATGGAACAAGAACGACCGAACTGCAAGGTGTCATGATTAAAGAGTCCTGAATATAAAAAAATCCAAAGACTTGAAAGTGGTCTGATCAATGAAAAATATGAGCTGGTAGGAGTCATGACAAAACTCGAGATCATTTTCAAACATATGATTAAATCAATTTATAACGATAATGATAATGAATATATTTATTTGGCCAAACAGTTACAAAAAAATATTTACAATACAATCAAAACTTAGAATTAATAAATTAGGCCCAGTCCAATGAGTATGTTATACTCTTATATGACTGCTCTACATAATATTGTTTTCTTCATTTAACATATATTATAAACAATCAATCATAAAGAATATAACATAACATTTTCAAAAATATAGCTATTTACAAAAAAATATAATAATAATAAATTCCTATATAATTAATTTCCTGTGAAATATATTACATTTATACATTTACAACTAACTTAGTAGTTTAATTTTCAAGTTCCGCTTTAAAATAAGACAATTTTGACTGTTTTTTTATGTCTATAGCTAAATTGTTCCATATCTGACAGCCATGATAAGCAATACAATGGCGTCGTTGGTCAGAAGTGATCCGAGGGGTTCGCAGCCATAGGGGGTCTCTCATGGTCAAGCTGTGTATATTATTTTCAAATTCAAATTTAGTTTCGGATCTTGTAATATTTGTTATGTAAACAAACTCAAATGAAAGTTAGCTTTAATGTTTTCTTTAAAAAATCCGTCTAAAGATTAATTTATGAAATTATTAATTGAATATAGTGATCCTATTAAAATAAAATAAATTATTTAAAAACTTATAGTTGAATTATCAAGAAGGTGATGACAACTGAAAAGTCGCCATAATTGATTTTTCCTTTATTGCTTTCTTTATAAATATATTATAACCGATGTATATATACATTTAACTTGTTTACTAACAATCCATATAAATATTTAAACAAAATGTATCGCCTTAAGAGATGCAACATTCAATGTTTACATTTTTATTTCATGACGTCACTTTGAAACTACCTCAGGACCTTGTTTGTAAATATTTGCTTTCTTGATGAAATAGTTCCACAAACTTTTTTGAAACAGTTTTTGAACTGTGAGTTGAAAATACCTATAACGTCATATTTTTCAAAATTATATGAACTGTTTGCAAACTGTTAGATTTGGAAACATGCCTTATATAAATATCATTGAAAAAGATATGGAAAATATATTGTTATCATGCTGTGTTTGAAAAGTTAGCTTCAATAATAGACCCCTGATTGGTGTTGATGGTGTTGTTGGTGTTATTGCTGGTGATAAATTTTGGTGTTTTTTCAAAATAATAAAAAAAAAATTTACCGAAAAGTCTGCTTAAATGAAAACAAAATAAAACACACACTCTACACTGGTGTTACTCATGATTTTGTATATGTAAATCAGTATTTACTTAATAAAACATACGTTTTATTAGAAAGTTTATAATTCAGGGTTAATCGAGATTTTTATTTGAAGGCTTAGAGAAAGGTGTATTTAAAACAAATGAAGGAACTGGGAATTTTAAGGTAAAACACCCGAAGGACTTATTTTGCCAACAATTTATACTTCATTAAATAATAGATCTTTTAAGATTTTTTAGACAGCCAATTTATCATCAAATTTATGATTAACCAATATTTTTATTTTGTAGGCTTAGATAGACTTTTATTGGAAACAAATGAAATAAAGTGTTTATATAATAATATATGGCATTGTTATTAGCAGTTACACAATTTACAGAAATTTGTTTTAACATACAAACATCATTTTTAACACGTGCTTATTATACAAAAAACAGTTTACTAAACACGTTGTCAGCTTTGATTTGCCTTGTATTACTTGGGTTAAGCAATTATATACATATAACGTTAGTTCTCACGCTTTATATTTTTGTATATTATTCACAAATGTTACACATTTATGAGTAAACCTTGAAAATTAGTTTCATATTCCTGAAAAACAACAAACGTATAAAAACAAAGCTGTAATTTGTAATCTTTATAAACAATAAGAATAGTTGTATGAAATATTAAGTTTTATTTCAAACTTCCATAGGATTATTAGCCAAAGATTTATTATACTTTTGACATAAATTCTTTATTATGTTTTTGTAAAACTAAATTTTTATCAAATTACGTATATAATCATTAGAATAATATTGTTATATAATCCTATACATTATTTTAAATGAAAGACAAAATATTATTCAAATGATGAAGCTATCACTATTTTGCATATGCAAATTTTAAATTAATTTATTTTCATCGCCTGAGTTAAACACTCTTTGTTTGATAAAGATTATAAGCATTACGAGATATAATCTATCTAACTCTCTTATTCCTGATTATTCGTTGCACAAAGACTAAAAGAAATCAAAATCGTGTTGAAAACGAAACTTATTGTATGGGACGAGCAATTACCTTCAGTAACTAAAGGGTTAGTTTTGTTTGCTAACACGATTCAAAGCCAAATGTTTTGCTTAAGGACTTTCTAGATAATTCATTTTCTCTTTTAAGAGCTTGAAGGGAATTGCAAAAGTTTTCACTTAAAGAGACTTCCACTCAAGAACTTAATGCTTAAATGAGGCTTTAATAATTTATAATAATTATTTTTATTATTATTATTATTAGTTTACAATCAATAATTAGTTTCAACTTCAGCATAGATGCAGGGAACTTTTGTGAACCTACCGCAACATTGAACATCAGCCAATACTAACAAAGAGAATGTTCGATGGTGTTGAAATGATGAAAGTTGATACATAAGATGAAACATTAAATTAACATACAAACTAAACGTTAATTACCTATCATCCATGTGTAATTTAAATTATTGTTTTCATTTAGGGTGTGTAAAATAACTTCAAGGTTTTGCTTTTAACAATATCTTGAAATTATTATCTGGTGATAATAATAATAGCCCAACAAATGCATTGAACAAAAACACTTAACACTTTAACCGTTTCTTGTAACACCGGTGATACATAAGTATAATGGCTTACTACATATTTTTTAACATCAGTGATACAAAACAAGTTAATACATTTATACAGACAAATATTTGCCCATATAAATGTATCAAAACATAAGATAACTTGTTTTGTATCACTGATGTTACATAAGATGGAGTAAGCCATTATATTTATGCCTCGCTGGTGTTACAAAAAACGGTTAAAGTGTTAACACTCATATTATTTTAAAAAGTTTGAAATATAGAAATAGTTATTTATTAAATTATTAAAACAAAAACCCTACATTGTATTCTGAGCAAAGACAGCTCTGATCTCAAAAAACAAAAACAAAAACTTGCTCCGGACGAAGAAAACGACAACAACAACAATGACAGAAAAGACAGAGCTTTTGCTCACTTTTTTCACTCGCTCAATAATGAAGACGAAGAAAAAAGATGCGCAAATGGGTCCACCCGCGAAATGCGTCTTGCTCTTGTTCTTAAAATTGTCTAAAGCTCATTTTATTGTGTTACCATGTATAAGTAATAATTTTTGCTAAAGTAGTACAAACGTTTTAAATATTTAAAATACAAACTATAAGTAAAAAATATAATTTTTCACTTCACAATTCGTTCTCTTGATGTTAGATGTTGTAGGTCGTAAATTGTGAAGATTAAGAGGCTTGTTAAATTTCTACTTTAGGTTGTTAATTTCACATGCAAATTAACCTTATCAAGGGACCAGACTATAAAAAATACTTGCATAAGAAACGATAACGACTAATTAACATTTTAAATTGTAATTTTCAAATAAACGGCTTATACATAGCAAGCAACAATAATTGCTTAAATTTAATTTTAACATTCATTTTTAAGAGTATTCTACGAAAAGCTTGCTATGGATTTAATATGGATTTTTATAATTTCTATAATTTTTAATTTTGGTATTTTTATGTTTATAAACGAATTAGTGACAGACTTTATTGACCTTTTGGACCTTAGTATTGCAAAAAGGTTGTTCGAAGTACAAATTAATCTACAATAGAAAGCTCAATGTTATTTGAATTTGGGCTACATCGCTGGTGCTATCATTCAGCCATTATTACTAATTTTATTTTGAGAAGATTCAATAAAAAAGAGAAAAAATCGTTGGTTACAAAAAAAAATTTAAATGTGTTTTCAGAAAGTTAATATCAGTCAATGAGGCAAATGATAATCGGATGACTTCTTTTAATACATCCAAATCACATAAACCCTTTCACTCCAGTTTTATATTGAGTAACTCTCAATTACTAAGTTTTTGGTTTTTCGACGCATTAAAGGTTAGAAAAATTTGATTTATCTATGAGTGTTCATAAGTTCATTAATTTATTTAATACATTTTTTAAGCTGAAACCGAACTTAAAATTACAGCTTTGAATTAAAGAGTTTGAAGGTTTTTGAAAGTATTCTACTCAGCAGATTCTACGATAATATTCTTTGGTGATATACACAAACAAATCTGAAATTATATCAATTGTGCTGTTTCACAGTCTGGAATAGTTGGTTTGAGTTGAGGTGAAATCAATTAAACTAACTTTGCTAAAGTCTATACATTTATAATGAAGCAATTATAGTAAATTAGATAAGAATTATTAAAAGGTGAATCAAAATACCAAAATATTTAAGATTCAAATAAATTTTAGTTAACTGTTGCGTTTCATCGTGCGCTAACGATAGATATCATTAGCACGAAACTTTCGGCAGTGAATGCCAAAATTGTTACATTCAACAAAATTTGGTATTAGCGTGTTTTACTTGTGCAGACAAATTTTGTTTTCAAACAATTATAATAGGCTTTATGTTTCGAAACTAGTATACCGTATACAGATAATTTACTGTTCTATACCCTTTTCAAAATTTGTTTGGAGCAACAAAGCAAACAATGTTTTCTGTCCCAATAAAACCGACTAATGTCAATGTGTATAGGATGCAATAGCAATAAACTTGGTACACCGTTGAGTTGTTTTGCTAACAATAGCTATTAATAGCCATCGATAGTTATTGCTAGCACGATCAAATCAAATGACGAACCAATAATCTTGGTATCTAGTAAATGGCATGCAGCTTAATATTCAAACTGACAAAATAATGAACGTAATGGATCTAATAATGAACTGTACATAAAGCAAAACAAAAACACAATACAGTAGAAACCCTTAATTTTACATAATTCAATGATGTTGCAAATTGTTTTTACTTTAATGATATTGTAGACAGGAATTCATTTTGAAAAATACAACTAGTTAAGTTTCTGATTCTATGAAGAACGTTTCGCCAGTTTATGGTGGGCGAGGGTGGCAAAAAATAAAACTTTGAATTCACTCTAAAATAAGGTTCATCCATAATTGTAGTTCAATGGCAGGTTAATGAATATTGTTCCTACAGCTTTACTATAAATTTGTCAACATGTGTTCTATTTTGTTATCATACAAGTATCAATACGTATTTTTAGCCGGATTTTCCGTATTTTGTCAGTGAAATATGTGACTCTTATTTCTTACTTAATAGTACATTTAATAACAGTCATTACATCTTGTTCATATCGCGACATTATTCAATGAATACTCTTCAGCACTTCACATTAAGTGATGTATACATTATTTATATAATCGAGATATGCTAAGTTGAACCTCACAATGATAGCTTGAAGTGAACTCAATTCAATATGAATGAGATATGCTGACATAAATTTAACTTACTAGCAACTATCTTATCCAATTGGTTACATATATCAAATAAAGTTTGTGAACGGCTAACTAGATGGAATGAGAGTTGCCGTTTTAGTTCATTAAAATAAAAAACAATGTTTGTTCCATTCTTTTTTTAAATAATAATTCGAAAATGAAAAACGTTTACGTCTAGATTTTAAAATTGGGTATCAATCATTTTTAAATTATGTTGTATAAGATGTTTATTTTGGTTATTCGTGTCATCGATCATACATAAAATTCGCTTTAGCTACAAAGAAAAACCAAACAATTTTATTGAAATGTTTTGTTTTAATAAATTTAGAAACATTCTCATTTGAAAATCAAACTTCAAATTTTGATAAGACCATAAATTTTCGAAAGAAATGTTCAGGAAATCTAAAAGATCCTAAAAAACAAATTTAATTTTCTGTTTCACTGATTATTTATGTTTATTTTATTTGAATTGTCTTCATTATCCATATTTTCTTTTATTATCCACTTAAATTTATTTATTTCCATTTTTTTCATTTTTTCATATAACTAAAATATTATTTTTGTTATTTACTTAGTATTGATATTTTTATTACAATTTTTATTTTGGCTTTGTATCGTTTGCAAGTAAATGTCAACATAATGTGCCAAAAAATAGGTTTGTTTGTAGTAAAAACATTTAAATTCAATATTATAGTTTGTATAATTTGGTAATTGAAAGATTGAAACCAAGAGTAGTATACGGTATTATACTTTATCTTATTTACCGTATTTATGATAACGATTCTAATAACTTACCGTACAAAACCTGTTCCCGTCTTCTGTGGTAATTTCTGACCTTATTACATATTCTAGAAAACCGTGACGTACTTATAAGTGTAAAAATATTTCCGTAACGCTAGCTTAATTACGGTAAATACTCTATCATATGACGGCCTTGCTAAGAACGCAAGATACTATTCAAAAATCTTACTTTTTCAGCCAAAAATAGGCAAAATTAATTAAAACCTGGGTATATTCAACCTTCCAAAACGTAACACGTATATATTTTTCATTAATTTATAAATTTATAAGAAAAAATCAATGGTATATAGATTTATGTTATTATATTGAACAAAAAAATAGCACAGAAATTGTGTAACCCATCCATCGTTGTTGAGTTTTTTCTATTTATTATCATTAAATTAAGTTATATAAAATACTTTGGTTGAATTAATTCATTGATTGTGTTCATATATGTATTATGTGTCCTAAGCATCCCATCGTTGGCAAAATGGTTACGAAATAAGATTAGAACCATTCCTCTCTGGAGTCTATATAAATATATATATATATAAGGCGCGGGAAATTGTTTTGTTGAGCCTTTCTCTGAAGTTGATGACAATATCTTTGCAGTTTCAAAAGATAAATCATAAATAAAAAAATGTAACTATTAAAGCCGAAAACAGGAAAGAACAGTATTGAAAGAAATTAAAAATGTTCTATATTATTGGTGTTGTTGAACGATTTGTTGAAGCTACGTCTTGTGCAGAGAGTTAGCTGTCCATTTATGCCATTGTATGACACGGGTGGTTGTTCTTCTGAGTCTTTCTTTGACATTGGTAAAAAGACATTTCAATTTTTTAAAAAGAAAACGGTAGGCATGAGAAAATACAAATATGCTAACTAAAAATAAACAATAAACATCAAAACCTGAAATCAATTTGATACAAAATAAAAAACATCTAAACTGTATGTATGATTAATATAAATTTTATAAAATAGACAACGCTTGTAAAGATTAAATAGTTCCTGACGAGAAGATGACCCTCGAAATGCATTGATCCTATGTTGTTTTTACCTATCTTGTTGTTTACTGAAGTAAGTGTTGATAATAAAAATGTGAACTAGCTGAAGAAACTTAAGAACTATGACGCTCCTCAAGCTACGTGATTAATGGAATCTTATCCACTGTGCAGTCCCGATCCTAAAAAAGATGGTTCAAATACACTTTCATAGAGCCATTTTTACCGTTGGCGAGATATACATTTCATGCCAGAGATGTACTGTTTTCCAATTTTCCAGTTTTCTGAGATACACGGTAATTGTGAATATTCGTTGTATCTCACAAATTCGGAGAATTGGAAAGCAATAACATCTCGGGCATGAAATGTATATGTCGCCGACGTAAAAAACGGCCTCTATGAAAGTGTGCTGGAACCATCTTTTTTAATGATGCGGATTGCACAGTGGATAAAATTCCATTGATCACGTAGGTTGAAGAGGAAGCTATAGTCACCTGAGGGCAACAATTGAATATATGTATTCACATTTCTGCAAGCAAAACTCTAAACTACATATTCACGGTAATTTTTAACAATTTTTGTATATATATAGATATATATATATATATATGTATTTATGTTAGTCAGTTAGTACACTAGTACTTAATTGACAATCTGGTTGAAGCTAACTCTTACATAATTGATGTTTCATATAATGAACCAAATAAATCTTATTATGTTAATTATTCTTTATTTAAATCTCTATTTTAGCCATTTATTAAATCGTGTAATTAAAATGAGTTACTGTTGTAATTATCGTATATGCCGTAATATACTTCGACATTTTCCTGTTTGTAATCACGATTAAAATTAACTAAAATTATCTTCATTAAAAATTCATTATTTTGATCAAAAAACATGGTTTTGAACGCAAAAAACTCAAAACATATTTTAGAGCTTGTGTAGTTTATAATTTATGTGTATATCGTATATAATTGAAGCTTGTGTAGTATATAATTCGTGTATGTATCATGTTAACCTCATTATAAATTTACCTACTGACCAAAAGCATTTGTTCAGAAGGCTTGAAAAGGCCAAAAGAAAGTTAACAAATAGCAAATATGTAATAATATTTAACTAAACTTGCCTGACGGAAAAAATATATATATATATATATATATATATATATATCGATATATATACTGTATATATATATATATATATATATATATAAAAGAACATTTCATTAACAATCATCCTTCAATTGCAAAAGAAGAACGAAGGAAAATAATTGTAGATACCACAATTATACTATCTAAATGCCAAAATGCTAAACAACTAACAATTACAGTGGCAATGTTTATTAAGGAACACAAAC
>JARUHE010312552.1:0-11933 GCA_031471125.1 Archaeomysis grebnitzkii | reverse complement strand
AATACTACTAAAACTAACAATAATGTAACAAAATAATATTACTAGCATTAATACTAATAAATAAATGACAATAATAATATAACATAAAACAACAATACTACTAATACTAACAATAATGAAACAAAATAATAATACTAGCACTAATACTAATAAATAAATAACAATAATAATATAACATAAAACAACAATAATACTAATATTAACAATAATGAAACGAAATAAAAATACTAGCACTAATAATAATAAATAAATGACAATGATAATATAACATAAAACAACAGTACTACTAATAATAACAATAATGAAACAAAATAATAATACTAGCACTAATAATAATGAATAAATGACAATACTAATATATCATAAAAAAACAATACTACTAATAATAACAATAATGAAAAAAAATAATAATACTAGCATTAATACTAATAAATAAATGACAATGATAATATAACATAAAACAACAATACTACTAATAATAACAATAATGAAACAAAATAATAACACTAGCACGAAAACTAATAAATAAATGACAATAATAATAAAACATAAAATAACAATACTGCTAATAATAACAATAATGAAACAAAATAATAATACTAGCACTAATACTAATAAATAAATGACAATAATAATATAACATAAAACAACAATACTACTAATAATAACAATAATGAAACAAAATAATAATACTAACACGAATACTAATAAATAAATGACAATAATAATATAACAAAAAACAACAGTACTACTAATAATAACAATAATGAAACAAAATAATAATACTAGCACTAATACTAATAAGTAAATGATAATAATAATATAACATAAAACAACAATACTACTAATAATAACAACAATGAAAGAAAATAATAATAAAACATCAACGTAATATTAAGTTATATGCCGACCTGATGAGAAATTAATTAGTCGCGCAGGTGTTTCTTTGACAGTTAATATTTATTGCAATTTATTCGTTCAAACACATTTGTGAATCAATTAACAGCAACAGTATTATTATTAATGAAAACACAATTAGTAATTAATGTCAAAATTATATTTCTAATTTACTACATTGAATTGAATGTTCAGTTACACAATTGTGCTTTTAGTTTACAAAACATTAATTTGGTTTTTGATTAGTTATTGTGAGTGGCTGCATAAAACTGCGTAGATTTATCTAGCTGAAATGTACTTTAGCTAGAACCCTCGCTGTGTGCCGATTTCTTACCTAGTTTTGATTTGAAAAATATTTCGTTTATATTTTTCAGACAGGAAAGTGAATATAATTTTACTACATATTCAGTCGTTTACATTGCATTGACAATGGACTTACTTTTCTTAACGCTCGTCAATGGTGATGAAGCTAGCGTCAACGTATGCATTTTCGAAATTACTAAATGTTGCCTTGACATAATTGCAGAGAAGTGCTGGCAAAGCTCACTTTTTGATAACAAATTTACCATAATAAGTTGTTCCTACTAGCTAAAAGGTATATCATTTACAAGCATTTATGCTTAAAATAATGTATAAGAAAAGTAAAAATAACACTTACAACATTTTATTATAAAAAATTTAAAATCACGTGTCTAAATACGATCTGATGCTATGTGAATGAGCATAATAAACCTACATGTTAACAGAAATGATAAATTACCCCACGATTTATTCATAGAATACCCAATCACCAAACTCGTTCTCGCAGGTGCATTATGATCTGATAACAATACCAGAAACTTTTTTAGGCTAGGCTTGGTGAAGCTAGGTGAGGTTAGGTTAGGTGAGGTTAGGCAAGGTTAGGTGAGGTTAGGCTAGGTTAGGTGTTGATTTCGAAATAGGGTAAATAAGTGTTATTTAGCGTAAAGTGTTTCAGATGAATTTAGTACGCTTGAAACTCTTTAGAAGACATATGTGCGCCAATATCTCTCTCAAGCGATGTGTGTTTTCCACCAAATTAAACTAGGTATGTTAATTAATTTTTATACTATTTTATTCAGTTTGTTCTTTTCTATCTGCACGTGAAATTTCAGCGTGATTAGCATTACAAAAATTAAATAGTTTAAAATTTATTTACCCTCAAGTTTAGTCGAAATAAAAGATGTACAGATGAATTTTCAACATTGATTGGGTAAATAATGTACAAATATTTGTTTTGACTAAGTAATTTAAACTGTTGTCATTAATAAAAAATATATCGGATGTTTATGATTTTAAAACAATTTCAGATGCATGTAAACAAATATAGAAAATAAAAGCAATATGTCAGATCGAGTAAAGCGAGATTTTAGAAGGGGATTGAAACATCGGAAATGGACCCAATGGGGGTAACCCTAGTATCAAGAGAATTTAATATTTCCATAAATACAATAGCTGATCGTATCAAAAGTAAGGTAAACAAAGATGGTCAGAAGGTAGGAAGGAAGCGTGCTCTCAAAGATATTCAATAGACCAACTTTGGTCTATATAAATTCATTGAGCATTTGGCAGGGAAGGGATTTCATTGTAGTACTCATCAAATTCTTGAATACGCTTGGTGTATCGATAAAATGAATGGAAATAAAGTACTTGGAGATAATGGTCCAAGTCAGCAATGGTAGATGAAGTTCAAAAGTCGACATAAAAATGATACCAGGTTTCTTAAACCAGATAGACTTGATCGAGGTTGGTCAATTAAAACCTTATTTTGCTTTGATGTAAAATTTCATGGATGAAAAACCACTTAACCTATACAACTGCAACGAAACTATACTCGACCTAAATAAATCCACTCAAAAAGTTATTGTACCTAAAAGCAAACATCAGCTCACCCCAGAGATATTGGTTCAAGCTAGTATATAAGTTTACCTTGTTGTAATTATTCCAGCTGCTGGCAAAATAATGCCTCCATTTTTAATATTCAAGAAGCCATATCTAGGAGGAAAAGACTCAGGTTTTATGGATAGTGAGCTTTTTTTAAGGTGGTTTGATAGATTATTTTATGTTCATGCACAACCATCACCGGAGAAACCTGTACTGTTGTTTCCTGATGGACATATCACCCATTATTCTCTCCTAATTATAGAAACAACGTGATTATTTTATCCCTTCCCCCACATACAACTCATATCTGCCACCCGTTAGATGTGGCAGTGTCCAAATCTTTCGGGCTCCTTTTTTTCAAAATTAATAAATCTGGGAAAGATGATGAGAGACAATTATTAGATTAGAAAAAAGGATGTTGCCTCAATGATCACGAAACCTTTCGAAGTATCAATGTACATATCGAATATTAAATCTGGTTTTCGAAAGTGTGGTATTTATCCTTATAACCCCAACAGTATTGGTAAAATACACTTATTACACAACCAAGTCATTCCAATTTCAACAAAGATTTTTCAGTATTAAATGAACCAAAATTCAAAGATGATGAAACGTAAACAGTATCAATGTATTTATCTTTACTTCCAAGCTCTGCTATTACTATTAATAGTAGAGGTAACAGTTTCATATGGTTTAATATTTTTGATGTAATAAAATATTAAATTAATGATAAACATTATATGGTTATCTATTGTTTACTATATTACATTATGCATTGATATTGTTGTTACTGTTATTGTTTTAGACATCCGTGACAAAGCTCTGCGGAAAACAGTCTTTCAACAATTTGAACGGGATATCTCTCCAACAACCAAATTTAGGTAAATTGAAATATACAAATCAGTTTAATCTAATCTTTATACTCAGTTGTTATAAATCAATTCGATTTTAATAAATAATGTCAACTACTAAAAACCATTTTTAGTTAGTAATTTTTTTTAAATGTTACCATTTAAGCACATCATCGTATATTATCCTTATCCTAGTATTCCAGCTATTAGTAGGGATTACCCCCTTTTAAAATACGGGACTTTAAGGAAACCAGCAACAATTGGTGTGCATTCAGAAGAAGAGCTAGAAATATCTTATTCTGAGACAAGATCATGCTCAGATATACCAAGAGCATCTCACTATAATCCAGAGCATTGGAATGGTATCCACTGGTATGTTATATTTACTGTAGGTAATGAGACGAAACGTTCAGCACCGTATGTTGAATACATGTTTTTAGCGTACAGTTAATTTGATTACATAATAATAGGTAATATGAGGCGCTGCAAAGTATTAAAAACAAGGACCTATCGCTTTTACTGTTATTACTACTATGAAAAAGTTTAAATTATAACTCATTAAGTATAATCCATACCTAGGCGTGTGCCTTAAGATATGCAGACAGCATATAGTGCTTATCTTGAAGATGTAACAGTCAAGTTAGAAGTTAATATAGGTGGTAAGAAGAAGAAAGAAGAAATGGAGGGAATATAAGAAAGAAGAAATGGAGGGAATATAAGAACGAAGAAATGGAGGGAATATGATAAATTAATTGAAAACAAGAACACGAAGAAATGTCCAAACAAAACATATAACCTGTATAATTGTATATCCGTATAGGCTTTTATAAATACAGTATCCTTAATTTTAAAACTGTCTTACATAGAAATAAACAAATCTAAACAGCTACAAACTTTTTATATAAAATTTAAAGATAAATTATTTCTAATAAAGTATTAATATCTTTTGATTTTTATTTAATTAAGTATTTTTAAAGAAACAAAAATATATTGTATAAATACGAGTACATTGTTAATGTACATAATTTTACCAAATATAATAAATAAACAAGATAAAGCAATTTGATAAGGTAGTTAGTGAAGTTGAAATATAATATTTCTGTAATTTATGTTATTGCTCTATTTATAATAATTTAAGATGAGCTTTTATATTTATTTTCATTTGCAATTTACTTTATATTATATAGTTTATATAGTATGCACTTTATATGATATGCACAGAACTATACAGTATGTATTTAAAAACAATTATATTGGTTGAATCATGTTTGGGCCATTTCAACGTAAACCAATCAAGTTTTAACCTTATTGCGATGTGTTTGGATGCATTATTTTTTAAGATGTTTGCATTTTACAGTAATATGTAAGAACATCGGCATTGAGCATTTCGAGATAATGATCAACATTTATTAATTAATCTGAATTTGTTATTATTACCTTCAATTATAATTGAAGGTAATAATAACAAATTAAATAACCATGCTTGACAATTATAATATGTTAGTCCTGATGATCATAGACTGCCATTGATGTTATTCATATGTAAAGACTTTTTTTATGGAATGTGTAAAACAGTGAAGGGAAAGCTTTGTTTATAGTTTGGATTTTTATCGTTGTTGTTGTTGTTATTTTATTAATTTTAGAAGGATGTCAGCCTAGAATAGAATGTAAGGTTTTTAGTTATAACCATTGTCATTTGTAAAATTTGTAATTTTCATGAATTTAAAATAAATTGAAAATTCAAGTTGTTATTTTTATCATTTTACTTAAAATGAAATGAAGCCCAATTAATTCTCTACAAGCTTTAAAAAAAACCTTTACACAAATGTTTAATACCAATTTTATTTGGTTTAATTAAGATACATTATGTTTTTATATTTAGTATTGTTTAGTTAGTATTTTATCTTTTAATAAGTTTATATTTTTATAATTTTAGTTTTACATTCGATAAAATTTATTTTCAATTTACTTTTAAAGAATTTCTTATATATTTGTCCATGTTCATAAATCAACTTTATGTTTTTAATTCAGTTTCAATATTTTTAAACATTTGTGTGTTTTTTAATATTTTACCTTTTAACAATGGTAGACTTTTCCATTTTTTTTATTTTTGCTATATCATTTTCAACATGTATTTGCTTTACTCTTAGAGATGGTTATATGATTTTTATCTTAGTCTCGTTTCAATTCATTTCATTTTCTTATTTTATCGCTGATGATGATGCACGATGTTTTGAAATATGTCCAAGTGACTTAATAAATATTTTGATAAAAAAACAACAAATTCAAACTGATCAATTTTTCAAGGGAGCGCCTGGGTGTATAGATCCGCTGAAGAAAGGGCCTTGAAAACTTTGTTTTCCTTATGATAACGTAACATAAAAATTAAATTTCATAAGATTTGGCTCTTTGTTTTTAAGTGAAGAATGGCCCTTGACTATTTAAGATAGAGTTCCTAGATTGTTACACCTTATAAGAATAATATATGTATTTAAAATCACTCGTCGTTTTATTAGAAGTACTTTATTTCTTGGAGGGCGAATTGGGGAAAAAATGACATAAATACCATTTTTTGACGGAGACCATAGTTCTCCAGAAAACGAATTTAATGTTTTTTTGTCAAACAAATTTACTCATCTACACAAAAACTTCAATTACATTCCATTTTTCGGCTATTTGAAATATTTTTCTTCGCAAGAACGTCAATGTGGACGGATGAAACCAACTAGACTTAGTTTAGTAGGTATAAGAGAGTAAGAAAAACTTGGGTAGACTTTTTTATATTGTGCACGCGTCTTTTGAGTGCAGTTTAAAGGTACGCGTCCGGCCATTTTTCAAACATTTTTTATCCGATAATAATGATTTTTTTATATTATATGTGAAATACAATTATAAGAATATTTTATTCCAATAAACTTTTTGATAAAAGCTATCCTTTTTAAGATAAGGCCAACACAAACGTTCACATTAGTTTTAGTTACCATAAAAGTTTTCCATTTTTTAAATCACTATAAAATTCAAATTTATAATTAATATGTAAAATTTAATCTATTGAAAGCATTATTAATTGTGGAAATGGTATCTCGCTATCACAAATCAGAGATATTATCAATGAGGAACAGGATCATAAAATAATTTCTAATAAGTAAGTTAAATTGTATTTAAATTAACATTTTCAAGAAGCAGTTCAATTCTCTTCATCCGTTCAGCCTCGTGATTACTTGCTTGTTTTCTCAGCTACACTTACTGCACAAAACGTGATAGATATCAGTTAGCACATTTTAATTTATGCCATCTTTCAAGTGTTTGAATACTGATTCACATTCTGTCAATAAATTCTTACACTTCTCACTATCTTTGTTGAAAAAATATTTCAGTAAATTCTCCAAAATTTGTATACTCCTTGAATATTAGTCTTCATTGCAAGACAACTGTGTTTTGAATTGCAGGTAAGTCATTTGTTTTTCAGAGGGTCGTACAGCTGGTCCTGGAAAATAAGTTATGGTGTGCCGAGGCAATCAGAGCGTTTTATGTCTCCTCTTCTACAAGAAAAACCTTCGTAGTCTCCGATGCAGCTCTTCAATTTACGTTTCATGGATTCCAAAGTGTTCAGAGAACGATACACCGACGTGATGGTTGCGTGTTTTACATAACAATACAAACAATTATAATGCAGGTCAACATTTTCCAATAGGCTATTTCTCCAAGTTAGAGTGATTAGGTTACACAATGCAGTTCAATTCCGTAAGTGTAGGGTACCAAATCTGAAAAGATGTACATTATATTATATAAAATGTATTTAATTTTAGGTATGCATATACTTGCATGAAATATATATAAACAAAAATTCCTTCACTGTATCAATATGAATTGAAAGTTGGGAATATCGAATACATTTTTAATTATGAAGTTTGCAATTAAAATGTTTTTTTAAATGAAAGAAATGTCAATAATTAGGATAATTTTGTTTTACTGTTATCCAAGTGGTTATTTATGAATATGTTCTCTGCTTTAATTAAGGAAACATTATTAGAAAAAATTCATTATTACTGTGTCAGGATGGAACTTATGATTTTGTAACTATTTGTAATTATTGATGAAACAAATTATCAGTTTTTAGTTTTAGTTTTTCTTATCTTGAACCATAGTTATATAATACTAGTGGGATGCTTATTTTGTATCGCTTATACTTAAGCTTCCACTTTTACCCATCTTTTCGTGTGAGCAGTATTTAGTTAATATAGGAGTGCGAACTGGAATTAGCATTGTCGTCTCAATATTAAGCACTCGCTCCATCCCTCATAACTCTGAGTTATAATGTCTCTACACAAAAATAATATTTTAATTATTGCTTGATACATAATCACTTTGGATTTATTCCATAGGAGTATACACATTAAGAAGAAAAATTGTTAATGAGAAAATATTTAAGGGTTTAAAAATCTAAGACAAATTATCATGAGAAAATGTTAATAAATATCAAATACGAGAACTGTTCCACATAATTCTCTAAAATATTTTTACAAAACAGGGAAAGTTGGATTGTTCATTTTTCACGTGTAGTGAGCAAAGTCTTACATCTGGAGTGTTCGATAATGTCCAAACTTTTCTTACTTAATACCAAATGTTTACCTGCAATTTTTCTCTCGTTTTTTTGCGCTTTGGTGTGAAATGTTTTGCCGACCTGCTTATTTCATCGTCGATTTTATTTTATTGGTTTGTTGTATTTATTCATCTTAAGAAGTACGTTCTTGCAGGGCGGAGCAAATTTTTACTGAATACGCAAAAGGATTAGATAATTTCGGTAAACTGTTTTTGCATTATATATATAATGGAGCTTCAATAATAATTGTTTTGCCTCAGGCAGTTACCTTTTACTTATTTTTTATTTAATGTTATTCTTTATTTCAAACTTTACTTCATTAGTTCTGGTGTATTCCTATTCGAGTACTTTAGTGTTACTTTTTTATGTTCATTGAAGTATCAATAACACTTGCACTTTATGGTATTTGCCTTCTACACGTATTGTACATTTTAATGTTGCCACAACGTTATCACAACGTTATTGTAAATCTTTTAACATTTATACAACGTTGCATTTTGCAAAATCTTTTTCATTAGAATTATTGTTGAAACCAACGTTGTATGAACGTTTGACAACATTATTTAAATGTTATAACAACTTTCCGTGCACATTTTACTGTAACAAACTTCAATACAACGTTATATGAACATTTTAAAGCAACGTTGTTTCAACTAACCATTGTTTAACATTTCTGAAACGTATGTTTATAACTATTCCACAAAAAACCTGTACTTAACATTTCATTAATGTCGTTTATCTAACCTTCGTTAAATAATGGATAGTTGAGAGGACGTTATTTTAACAATGTTCATGTAACGTTGTATTTAGCTTAGTCAAAGTAAAACTTGTACGATAAGCTTTTAAATCGTTTAAAAAATACTATCAGATGTTCATAAAACGTTGTCTTCAATTATAATTATAATGACAAATGTTTTGAAAAATACAAGAATCATAATAATACAACTTTTTTATAACGTTAACATTGGGTTTTTTACTAACACACCTAAGTTCAACTCCCAAACAATTGTTGCTCACTGGGTATGATAATCGCCTCCTATGGTACTTGCCTTTTATGATATTTGTTTATTTGTTTTAGCAAGTAGGTTAAATATAACTTTTGAGTTTTAGATAAAAATAAAAGCAAACTGTTAGTCCATGGGCTACACAGGGTTTAGCTCCCCCTTGCCATATACCGTAGACCTATTAAGCATTTTCATACGCCATTTAAACCATCAAAAAAACTTTGTTCGAAATCAGATTGCAAGTCCCACTTATAGGGCAATTTACCCTCCTATACATGGCTTTGTTTAAATATCAATTGTTTTTAATAATTAAAATAATAAAATTATTAACATAATAAGGTTATAATGATAGTAATAACAGTAATAATAATAATTATGATAGTAATAACAATAATAATGTAATTACTAATGTTATTATATCTATTATGTCAGTAATGTCTGTTTAGAACTAGCAATTTCAATTTGTTTGCTACGTTGCTTATATCATAAGAATATATTTTTCTTAGATACTTTTAAAAATAAAGGCTGATGATATAGACTTTAAACTGACAAGAGGCGAACATATTGTTATATGTATATGCTTCTCACATCTCTCTAAAATAACCTTATATTTAGATGAATTATTAAGCTTTTGTTTAAAAAAGTTGTTTGATTTTTTAAAAGAAATGCAAAAGCATGATAGATAGTGTTTTATACAAATTTCTGTATTTCTTAGCTGAATAATTAGTTCCGTGTTAATCATTACAACACATTAGTTACACAACAAATTCGTTGCAGTATAAACATACTAAATAAATACTGTTACTGCTTACCAAAAGAAACAAAATATTTATAATGAAAACAGAGGTTATGATATACGCTCTTATGAATGAGTAACAACAATTACAAGCAAATTTATAGCAAATATAAAATATCCCTAATGATCAATAATGCTACTGCTAGCATAGGAAATACAGTAAATATTAACTGAACGGAAAACATTATTTTCCTCACATCAATTTGTATAGAAAATGTTTACTAAGATGAATACAAATCATGCAGAACACTGATTTTTCAAGCATCACAGAATCAATTCATATTAGGATCAATTCAATTCTTTCAAACGTGGTTGTTCAATGTGCAAAACAAAGTCGGAAAAACTGTAAATTAAGAAAAATAAACAATAATAATAAGTTGATTAGTTATAATAAAAACAATAATAATAAGTTGATTAATTATAATAAAAACAATAATAATAAGTTGATTAATTATAATAAAAACAATAAGTGATTAATAATAAAAATAATAGTAGTAGTAAGCTGATCAGTTATAACAATAATAATACTAAGTTGAGTATTTATAATAATAATATTAATAAGTTGATTAATGATAAATATAATAATAATACTGTAATAGTAAGCTGATCAATTATAGCAATAATAGTATTAATAAAATAAGTTTAGTAATTATAATAACAATAAGAAGTTTAGTAATTATAATAACAATAATAAGTTGATTAATAATAATAATAATACTAATAAGTCGATTAATGGAACACATCTATAAATGTGTAATGTAACAGAGGTTTCGCTTGCTTATACAAATCATAATAAACTTGTGGCTAAATTGAAAAGGTGAAGTATGAAAAATAATAAACTTAAATAAAAACAAATGGAGAAACGAGTCAGTGAATAATATATAGAAATATTGTGACCCTAATGAATAAAAAATATCGTGAATTCAACAATAAATAAATATGAAGATCGTGAAGTCAATAAGTAAACAAATATAATGTATACGTCAACAAATGGAATTGCTTGAAAGGTAGCTTTCTATAGAATAAAGCATAACGAACGCGTAATGCAAGCAAACATTATTGATAAAAATAATAAAAAGCTGAAATATAGAAAACTTAATGAACGTTAATTTTCATTATTTAACTTAATTTCTTTAATAATAGTAAAGATGAAAACTGGGTTTAGGTGAGGCTATTATTGACTTAGCAGATGTTTTTGCTTTGGGAAATCGATATATATATGTATGTATATGTATATATTTATATATAAATGGCGGGGTCTATATCCGGCGCTGGACGTAGCGGGTGTTCAGCAAGAGGTGGTGGGTGCAAAGGTACAAAGACAAATGTAGTAATGAGAGTTCAAGTCCTCTCCAAGCCAAGGTGGGTGGGGTAGATCAACATTGCTTTATTGAAAACTCACTAATTTTATATTTAATGTGTCCCAATAGGCAGTAAAAACAAACTAATGTTATTCACAAAAGGAACAATCTAGTTAAAGAATTTGAAATTTTTCAATGAAATGATGGAAGATTATTATTCTAATAAGACATCTGAGGCTTTACTGGGATTAGTCAACACAGAACTTAGAACAAAGATAAGAAAGTTGAATATCCCAAGAAAAGATAATAACTTTAATGGTTTGGGAACTTAATACCCTTTTTAGGAACGTCTGTGTGCATGCGTCTGTTCGCTTGTGTGTTTACGTGCGTGCCTGGTTGCATGTATGATTTTGTGTGCTCTCGTTTGTCCTGGTGTACGTGCTTTGTGCATATAAGCCATGTGTTTGCAAAATTTGTTATTAACACTTTAACCGTATCATGGAACACCGGTGATCCATGTTGACCAATGTCTCACTCCGTAATATGGATCACCGGTGATCCATAACTAATTAATTCATG
>JARUHE010312541.1:0-11933 GCA_031471125.1 Archaeomysis grebnitzkii | reverse complement strand
CTGCGGCGTCTTCTTCTTGTTGCTTGCTAACACTGCGTGCTTTACGTTTTACGGTATAAAAATATAGGTACACCTTCTGAACATAGCGCCCCCTGAGTATTTCCGCCCCCCTAAAACCCAGCATCGCCCCCTAGGGGGCGGTAGCGCCCAGGTTAAGAAACACTGATCTATATTGAAACATTTTGTAAAGAGATTTTGGTAAACAAAATCCTATTAAAAAAAACATTTGTGTCCACGTTCGTAACTTTGACCCCTTGCTTAGGTAACGTTTTCTTCTTCTTCGTTTGAGGCCCAGTTGAAAAATGAATTATTCTTTAAATTTCAAGCCTTGAATGATGAACATAATTGTACATTCAAAGTCACGTCACAATTGTTTGTATTTGGTATACTGTATTTGAAATTCTCTAAAAAATTATGTATGTTACCAAGATTAGTTATAATATGGTTTAGATATGGGTTAAGATTGCAGTATCTAACTAATTTAATTGGGATTAAAATTGGCTAAGGTATGCTCCATCACAGATTTTGATGCGGAGTTAACGGGGTTCAAAGCTAGTCGAAAGTAGGCCAACACTGGTTACGGTCAGCTGCAGATGCACATGCGTAAATTTGCATCCAAAACTGTATATTTTTAATATTTGCATCCGAAAAATCTAGACTTTGCATCTCGTCTTGCATCCGTTATGTAACAGTGAATTGTTCACTGTGGTAAAAGTTATATCAGGTTTGACCAAAAAAATATTTCTTCGATTTTCTTGACACCCCAAAAAATTTTTATAAACTGATTTCGTTAAATACATGGTGAATGAAATAAATGTAGTTATTTACTATTAAATAAGTTTGTAATACATAGGACAATATACGTTTATTAATTATTATTTACAACTAAATATATGTAACTGACAACATCTAAATCCTACTTTAACAATCGGAAAAAGCCTAGTTTAGGTACACATAAAAAGTAGCGAATGAGATATTAATATTTCACTTATTTTGTATAATAGTACTTTACCTTACCTAGCATTACATAACCTAACCTAACATAAATCACAAATAATGGTTGCCATTGAAGAAATGAAAACCTCTCTAAATAGATAGTACTTTTTTGATAAAGTTGCTAGATTTGATTATTTGTGATTCTTGCAATCTAACCCAAACTGGCCGAAGGTAGGCCCAACTCTGTTTGCAATATGGCTCAGATATGGCTGAGCTGGTATGAGTATGGCTCAAATCTGTTTCGGGTAAATCATCAACCAGTTTATATAAATGACATCAAAGATGATTTGACATCAGTCATCAACACTTTTTCGGACGATACCATGATATACCGCAGAGTAAATAAATCAAGTGTATCTGATATGTTATAGAGCAACATGAACGCGCTGAGTGCATAGGCTAAGCGATAGCGAATGAAATCCAATACAAACAAAAGCAAAGTAATACACCTAAGGAGATGTATCCCACATAAAGAATATTACATGGAGGAAGGTGGAACCACACTAACAGTTCGAGATGTGGAGAGTGAAAAGGACATAAAAGTTAAAATATGTGATAACCTGAAATGGACAGATCAATGCAAAATAGTTTCATGAAGAGCTACTGGAGCAATGAAGAAATTAAAGAACGCATTCAAAAATATGTCAAAGGATATTTTTATTAAAGTTTATCCATCGTTTGTAAGATCACACATGGAATTCTCTGTTCAGGCATGGAGTCCTTATTTGGCAAGAGATATGGATTTACTTGAAGCAGTTCAAAGAAGAGCCACCAAGCTGGTTAGGGGGCTAAGTCACATGGCCTACTGTGATAGGTTAAGAGAACTGGAGCTCTACTCCCTGCATAGACAAAGATTAAGGGGAGACCTCATCGAAATGTTCAAGAAAGTGAAAGGATTAAGTTTGAAGACATGTTTAGACCGACTAATGAAAAAAGACTAGAGGACATTTTTTTTCTCAAATAAAGTTATCAATTTTTGGAATTCACTTGAGGAAACTATAATAGAAGCAAGAAGTGTAGAAACCTCTCAAAATAAGATTGGATAATGTATGAAATTGGAATGGATATAGGTGCATGACCAGGGGGGCCTAATGGCTAATCCCTTAAGTTGTCAATGTAAATGTAAAAACAATGAAAATATTGATAGCAACCTTTCAAGCTTAGCGAGATTGTGAATATTAGAGGTATACATAATCCTGAATGGTTGGCGTACTCAAAACTAACAAGAAGAAGAAGCAACTTTACAGTGGCAAAGCTTATCATATACTATTGACACAGATTAACCAAGATGTGACAATCCAATGGGATGGGCCACTGCCAAAAAAAGAAGAAAAAAGCAAATGAATGACGCCTAGGACGTCATCAAACTAAGTCTGCCCTAAATTAAATTTTCTCTAAATTACCGAATATTTTAGGAGAGACTATTCTATTTTTTTAAATTATTAAAAAGGGGCGGGGCTTATTTTATAACTAAAATTAGAATCAAATTTATATTTCAAATTTTTGGTTTATTGTCATTAGAATTGATTATATAAATAAAGAGGCCAATGCCAATTTTTATTACCATCAGGAGAATGAAATAAGCTATAGAAGTATAGATTTATTTCTTGTTTATTTTATTCAATATTTTGTACTTTTGTAAATCATACAGCACTACAATTGTTGGCTAAACTTTACTTTAGATCCCTTAATCAAATCTAGCAACTTTAACAGAAAGTTCTATCAATTTAGAGAGGTTTTTAGTTGTTCAATGTTAAACTTAGGTTAGGTTATGTCAGGTGAGATAAGGTACTATTTCACAGAATAAGTGAAATATTCATGTTTTCATGTTCAGTACTTTTAGTACTTTTTTCAATGGATCTAAAGTAAAGTTTTGCCTAATTTTTTATTTCAACCAACACGCATTGATTTCTAATAACATTTCCAAACCTGTATAAACAAATTAAATTTGTTTTGTACAATTGCATTAGTTTTTCTTTGAAAACCACAAAAATTTCCTTAACTAGTTGTTTTAACATTTATAAAAATATAAAAGTCTTTTCAACAATTATAAACTAAGAAAATATTAAGGCATATAACGTGGCGCCATTTTCTCACATTTTTCACAGACATGTGTTTGCATTTTTTGATGAAAGAAAACGGAATTTCTTTTGTTATTTCTTAATTTTACTTCCATGTTAAAACAAGCTAAACATATTTGAAAATAATGTGTACAAATATAACTTATCTTTATAAAACATTATTTGTGAAATATTTTTTGAAAATAAAAATATGTGAGTAAATTGTTCGATCGTTTTGTTCTGCAATGTGAAAAACAAATACAAATAATGATTTCATATTTTTTTATTAGTTTTATTTATTTTCCTATTTAAAAACAAATTAAGACTATGACAAACATCAACGATTGTAAAAATGTAAAAATATCAGTGAAAATGCACATTTTATACGTCCAAGCCAAGGGCATTTCAACAATTGCGAATAAATAAAATGACAACTTAAACGTAATCATTCCGAACAATTATAACATTGATTGTCGTATCTTAGTTGATCTGTGGTCCAGCTGCCAAGTAAGTATAATTGCAACCGCATTTAGTTGCACTGTGTAGTTACAGCGCAGCTGCCAAACTAGAATTACAACCACATTTAGTTTATACTGAACCAATTTTATAAATATACACTCATGGACTAAAATCTGCAAAAAAAGACAAATCGCCGTTTGAATGATTTTGCTTCTATTTGTTACAAGTTTTTTATTTACGAACATAATTTATTTACGTTAACATAATTGTAAAATTATGAGTGTTTTTAGTCATATGTGGCAACGAGAGTAGAATTTCATTTGCACTAATACATAAATTAACAAGAAAATTTTGCAGACCCAAAACCAGAAGTGTATGTTTAACAAACTCTTAATCTACTAATTTAATGCTTCAGCTGCGTCATGCCAGAACTGCGTACCAAGTTTCTTTAACGTAACCGATATAAAAATTATCAATCGAGCATCGTTATGAATAATATTCGTTCATCCAAAGTTAATTATTTATTTATAGTCATTTGATTTAAAAACAACTTTGCAATTATGTGAACTATATTTATTTTTGAAATAAAAACTTAAAAACGAAAGTACTTTAAAATAGAAAAATATTTTTTGCATGCTGCCAAAAAACTGATGGACATAAATTTTAAAACACGCCATAACTGCGTAAAACAAGCTAGATACGCAGCCGACTATAATCATCGACTTCTAAAACGCAATTCAAAGACCAAAGCCAAATTTTAATTTTCGTGATTATTTACAACAATGGATGCATAAATTAAAACAAAAGAGAATTAACGTTCACAAATCAGAAGCATTGATCAAAAGACCTGCATCAAGTCATTAGCAAGGTTATTCAAGAAGCTACACGTACCCAAAGTAGTGACAAGATTATTTTAGAAGACTTCAAATTGTAACCCCACGTGCAAGCACGATTGATTTTTCTTACGATGTACCATCAAAGAAATTACAAACGTAAACTAAAATTAAACCAATCGGGTTTCAAAATAGCCAACGTGGATGATTTGCAGACTGAATAATCTTTGCCATTTCCTTAAAGAACACAAGTCACACTGGTGTTACTTAGTTTTTTTGGTGTGAAAACAGTAATTACTTATTAAAATCCAGTTTTGTAGGAGTTCAAATTCATGGTTAGCCGAGAATTAAATTTGAAAGTTGAGAGAAAAGCTTATCCTTAGACTTGTAAAAATGGATTTCCTTTAACAATACACATCAGGAGTTTTTAAACGTCTCCATAACATGGTTAACTAACAAAGCCCAAACCATTTACATGCCTGTTGATATGTAACATTTGAGAACAAACTAAGCAACTTTGAAAGGTTGAGTACAAACCAATGATTTATCTTCAATTACAATATTCCAGACTAAATCATCAGCTAAAAGAGGAAATGGATTTGTAAGAGGTAATAAGTAAAACCAATAAAGAACAATCGCCACAATATGCTCAACAGGAAAATTAAAACAGAACTTATTAAAAAATTTATTTATAGAAAAATTGTTAAATTATTAGGACTAATTTCTCACACATGCACACCACACACCTGTAATTAGAAGTTTTTGTGCCCTGACTAAATTACTTAGCCCAGACAAAACGTTAAAATAAATAACAACCAGGATATTTCTATACACTTTATGAATATAAATTTAGGAATGTTTTCAAAAATAAGTAATTAAAGCCAGTTTCAGTAAGAATAAAGTAACAAGTTTTTGGTCATCACTGTAGGTGTAAATTGTGGATTGAAATGCCCCAATTTTAAAATAATTTTTTTAGCTCAATTATTTTATAGTTCATCCTTTGCTGGAATGTCTCCTTCCTCGTCAGTTTCTTCATCATCATCCTGAAAAAAATCTTCAGTATTAACAAAGTGGTTTAAAAAAACTGAAAATATTTCAATTATTAACAAAATATTTCAGCAACAAAACAAAATATGAATTAAAAAGTGCATTGTTTTGTTTTAAATATTTCAACAATGAGAAAACAAGAGAATTAAAAAGTGTAATTTTTATTTTAACATGACTTTAACCTCCTAGCTACAGGTTCTAGTGAAAAAGTTGAATCCCTTTAAGATAAGTTCCATAAATTAGCTTTAAGATTCTGATGTGAAAGTTACAAAAGAAGCAATTAATGTTGAGATGGTGAAGAGTATACCTTATCTTGTGGGGCTTTTCCTGTAACAAAATCTGCAAGTGCATCCAAAGTTCTAGGACCGTTGTAATCTACTACCTATTTAAATTAAAAGAAAAAAGCAGTTGGTTAAGTGCGTGCATCATAAAACAAAGTTGCGACATTCAAAAAAACAAAAAAAAAAGAACAGGCTTCACAATCTCTCCAAAATAATAGATTATTTCGGAGGATTTCTCTGAAAGAAAAAAAGGTAAAAAAAAGCTGGTGATGGCAGAGAGAGGGAGAACAATACAAGAGTGCATCGTGGTCGGCTCGTACCTCGTCGTCATCGTCCGCTTCTGGTGCAGCTTTGCCGAACTCTCCACCTGACTCAATGAACTTTTTAAGACCTTCTAGAGTCCTTTCGCCATTATACTCAACAACCTAGTTGACAAATTACATTTTAATAACTGGTCCACAATATCAAAATTTAATAACAAGTCTACGAAAGTTAAATTAAAAAAAATGTTAGATTTCAGTTTAAAAGTAAAGTTGTGAGAAGGATATGCCATGTGCCGGCACACCATATTTGATGACAGATTAATCATGAATTAAAATCAAGTAAAAATAATTTAAAAGTTGGAAACATCTACCATCAAAGAGCTAAATAATTACTGCTCTTAAGTATTTACATTATGTTGAACCAAGAATTTAAATAAAATGAAAAAATAAACACCTTTCGAAAGGTTTAAATTTGAAAGTTCTAAATTTTTCTGATAAATGATTAACAGACGTAATAAATAAACTCTGCCTTGTTCAACTTTTGAGGTCCTGACCTCTTACTGAATCACATTTGCATTCATTTCAAATATTTATAAAAAATACTCTTTGGGACTACTCTGTAGTCAAATAAATATTACCATTTCATTCTTAAGTTAAATTTTTGTGGTGTTGAACAGTTTGAAATAGTTTAAGAATATTCTTATATATTCCTATGAAAAAGTGAACTTTCGACTTACTTGATTATCTCCCTTCTTGTAAAGTTTGATTGTAGGGAAAGATTGGACCTTCGTGTGCTCCAACTCGTTAACTGTGGAGTCCATCTTGGCAATGACGACAGTGTCGTCAGATTCAAATTTCTCGCCCAACTGATCATAAATTGGGGACAATTGCTTGCAGTGTCCACACCATGGAGCATAGAACTCGACGAGAACATCCTTGCCTGTGTCCATCACTACTTCATCGAAGTTTGTAGCAACCAAAACCTAGAAATAAAAATGCAACAAATTTATTCAAAGTTTGTAGCAACCAAAACCTAGATATTTATTTATTTATTTCAAAACCCACAACTAGATGTGATGACACCATACAAAGTTATGAAATTACACCAGTGTTGAGCCTTTATTATAAAATATATCAGTCAAACCTGACAAAGCAATAATATTGCACCTTTCATAGGTAACCATTCAAATAAAACTAATTGTATGCAAATAACTTATCAAAACATTTTCTAACAATAAACTTAACTTTCATATAATCTCTAAAGTACAAAAAGCTTTGGACAAGAAACTAAACATTTTTGAACAGACATAATTTTACTAAAGTAGAAAACTAATTGAACTGGTATTTCATAGTTGTTCAATGAATACATTGATGAAATATGGTTTGAAAAAATATTCAAGACTCTGGTAATGCACAGCACAGTCAAGCTAATTATTCACTATACTACCACCTAACTCCATTTTTTATTTTTGTTCTTCAGATGTTTTTATCAATTTATTTGCTTTTTATTAAGGTCTATTTGGTTCTCCATTATGTAATAATTAACTATTAACACCGATTGAAACCTTGAGATGATTTAAAGAATTCCCTTCCTGACAAAATGATTAAAAATTATTTAACTGTACAAGTAAATGAAGAATAGAATGCATTTTACTACAAGTAAATAAAATGACTAAACAGAGATGAGAACAGGATTTTCGCTTCTTAAAGGCAATTCAAAGATACTGGAGCAGCTAATCAAACCATTGTTTAATTGTAGAAACATCAAACACCAATTTATCAGATTATCAAAAATGCAGAATGTAAAATGGCAAAGATGATCAACTATCACTTTAAGTAAATACATTTATAAAGATTTTTATCAAAAACTTGTTTGTTTTAACAACTTCCTGAAACTTCAAATAAAAAATGTTTTACCAACAGCACTTCAGCAACCAATGTAACCTTTCAATTCTAGAACCATCGACATTATGAGGAAATACGAGAATGTGCGAAATAGAAAATTTTTAATCTTACAGCATCAAACAAATGTAGAGAAATACGAAATGGTTTAATTATACGATTATATCTATAAATATTAATGTTAATAAATAAGTTAAATAGTATGGGATTTAAATCTTCAATACAGTTCAATTATCAGATATTATTGCTAAAAATATCTAATTAGTTTCAAATATTTTAAATTATCTTGAAACTTGGATGTACACATTTTAATGTTTCACAAGAAACAATAAAATTAAATCTACAGTCGCATAGCTCTTAACTTAAACTGCATTTCATAAACCAGCTTCTATAAAGGACCTTCGACTGTTTTTGTTGTTGTGGCAGTTTTGCCATTTCAAAATAATGGAAAAATATTTTACAGAAAAGTTTGTTCAAATGAAAATAAAGAACATGACATTCTACATAGATTTAGAATAATTGCATTATTCTTATTTTATTATAACAAGGTTTCAGATGTGCAACGATTACCTTTAAAAACGCACGTAACACGGATTCTTATTTATCAAAACACAATTTTGTAACAAAGTTTAAATTCGTGGTTAACCAAAATTTTTATTTCAAGGTTAAGAGAAAAGTTTATTCTAAACAAATACAAATTTTTCTGAAGGTTTAGAGAATTTTATTGGAAACAAATGAAAAGTTTTAATTATATATAGAATTGTAATGAAAATTACACAATTTTAGAAACTTCAACATACAAACAGATTTTAACACATAGCATTTACTTGCATTTGTTTAGAGTTTTTTTTTTATTGAATAACTTGAAATTCAACTGCATTTTATTCAGGTGTAGATTTGAGGTTGTAGAAGTAGAACCAAAGTTGGGAGGTGGTTGTGAAAGTAGAACTTAAATGTTTTAGTGAACTCATTGGCATCACGCCAATAGTTTGGATCAGTTATACAACTACAAAAAAGAGGTTTTTACTAGTTGAAGTCAAGGACTTCACACTAGTTATGTCCAAGCCGTGAGGCCATTTTAATGCTGAGGAACTATTTAGTAGCCGGATTGATTAGTGGTAATGAGAAACAGTTCAACATTTTGTTGAAGTAATTTTCTGAAGTTTCGCATTCAAAAGGAAACTATGAAACAGCTAATAAGATATTTTTATATAGTTTGAAGTGATTCGACCCATAAATAAAAAAATTGATTTTAATATGAATTTTCACAAAATTTCAAAATTAAAATAAAGCATATAATACTAAACAGTCAAAACAAAAAGATTTGTGAAGAATTGTAGTTATAAATATACAAAGTATTATGCAATTTGACCAATGAAAAAAAAGAACATTTTGTTGAACAACTATGGAACAGTAATTGCCGTCAACTTGATTTCACTTTTGCAAAAAAAAAAGAAAAGGCAAACTCAAAATTTTAGAATAACAACAGATTGCAAATTGTAAATTTTAGATAGATTATTTTTTATCTCAACTGAAAAGCATGACAAATTTAACGACCTTCTTCCAGTTTAAGAGTGGTAGTGAAGCCGAGTATTTAGCTTAACATTCTACATATAAGAAAGTAGGTCTTATTTAAAAATAAGGCACTATTTGAACTTTCATGTCACAACCTAATCAGACGCTAGGATGTAAAATGAGGTTAGGTATCACCAGTAAACTGGAATAATATAAATTGAACTTGAAGGGAAAGTAATCCTACACCAGAAATGTTTTTATTTATTTACATGATGAAAGTGGAAAATGGGTCACGTCATTCTGTAACTACCTTTTCAACCTTTTTAAGGTTTCAATTAATATTATCCCTACCAAATGCATAGCTAGGATGATTCGTGCACGAGTGGAACTTAAAAAAACTTGAAAGTTGAATTAAATCTTACCTTGACTGGGTGCTTGTCCCAATCCTCTGGAAGATCTTGTGATAGAAGGTTTACTTTTAATTTTCCATCGAGGAAATCTTGAACGAAAGATTTTAGGTTTTCTTCGGTAATTTCAGCATTGGCAGGTTTGTATTTGGCCATGTCTTCTTCGAGCTTGATGATGCGAAGGCCTGGAATCTGATTGTTACAAGGTTAGTGAATTTATTAAAGACTTTAACCAATTTAGATGAAATGCAGAACAAGATATTCCAAATAAATTAAGATTTCTTTGTACTTGCTCCCAAAATAGTCATTTTCATAACAATGCAATGACTAACCTGGTGGATATTATTAATTAATTCCCAGGTTTATTGATCGATTACTTTGCATGTCCACAATATAAATATATATTATGCTACACTGTGTACTCCAGAGCTAAATATTTTATGAATGCTAAGTAATATTATTTAAATATAATCAAAAGCAAATATTTTTACCTACTAAAGACCATATAAAAAATAATTGATTTGAAAAACAAAATATACTATTCAAATATTTTGATGATGTTATATTAAACAATCACAATTCTTTTTCGACACCAATTTAGTTCATTCTAAATACTATAAATAAGCAAGATTGTGGAAGATTGAACATCAGTCAAAATTAACCAGATTTACAGAAGAATAATGCAATTTAATGAAAAAGGTTTCATGGAAAATCAGCAAAGAATGGACAGTTTTAAAAACATTAAAACTGCTATACCCAAGTTGGAGGAGAACTTCGATCCAGTACATTATTTATGTGTTTAACTTAGAGCTGTAACAGTTCACAAAGTGCTTATTATTATCTGCACAAGTGAGGTGCAACAGACATGGCACTTCCTTCAAGCCAGAGTGAGCTTATATAACATTTTAAGGGAACAGTCACATTTAAATCCCAATAAATAGCTTGAAAGGGACTTTAATGGATGCCAATGAGGTTTGTTTACACATCATTAATCATCAGTCAACCTTTATATAGCCTAAAGACTAACAAATTAATTTATAAATAAGATTACTAACCTCTTCCTTAGACATGCCGAAGAATTCCAAAATACGTGCATGGTCATCTTCATCAGTGTTGATGGTGACAAACAAGAGTTGACCTTTGAACTGTTTGGCAACTCCACGTGTGGCTTCGGAATACTTGTCATAATGGCCGGCATCCTTGGAGAGGAAGATGAGGAGATGAGATTTTATTTCACCGCCGAAGATTTTTGAAGCGGTTTCGTGGTTGAAATCTACAACGAGTGGCAGGGCATTGGTGGTGACGAAGATGCCGATGTTGGCATCCGTGACTTCTCCTTCGAAGACAGTCTTTCCTTCGTCGAAGTCCTTGAAGAGAACGATGGAGCCATCAGTGGCTTCATATTCCTTGAGGATTGCATCATCGGATGCAATACCGAAGGGTTGTTCGTCGTTGGCTGCACCGGCAGCCAAGAATTGCTTGGCGGCATCAGAAGCAGGATCCTTGAAGAAACCGATCACGACAACTGGCTTTGCAGCAACGAACTCCTTGGCTTCATCAACGGAGGTCAACGTTTTGGCAGGGGGACCGGTCTTCTTGACGAGCCAGTTGACGATGTCGTCGGCCTGTCTGCCGCCATTGTATTCCGATGGTTTGCCGTTTCTGAAGAACTTTAGAGTTGGGTAGCCTCGGACACCAAACTGTTCGGCCAATTCACCCTCTAGGGTGGCATCAACTTTGCCAAGTTTGACATCAGAGCCTTGTTCTACTAAAAGTCCAGCTGCTTTGGCATATTCTGGAGCAAGGGCTTTGCAATGTCCACACCATGGAGCATCTAAAAGAAATGAATTAAATTCATATTAAAGAAACTTTGATTGCATAAACAAGTTCAATGAAGAAAGTGGACTATTGCATTTGTATTAAATTGAACAGTTTGGATTATGATAAAGCAACATAGCATACTAAACTTTTTTTAATTTAGTAAACATTTATTTCAGAAGTAAAATGCGAGTTCTTGCTATATGTGGTGATATTAAATAACTATCTATCTTTACTGGTTTTATTCAATCATCAATTTTTTTAAATAAACAAAGATAACAATGATAAATCACTCTCTGGTGAACACTAGTTTACGACTTTGCGGGCATTAATGTGAAGGAAATTTTTAACC
>JARUHE010312530.1:0-11934 GCA_031471125.1 Archaeomysis grebnitzkii | reverse complement strand
TACTAGTGAATGTTTCGAGATGATTCATTCAGCAATTTAAACTAGTAATCCACGAACCGGACTGTTCAAATGTCTCGCAATGATTCATTCAGTAACTTTAAAAAAAATCCTCTCTAAAATTATCAAATCAAAAATGGTGTTACAAAGTGAGAAAACACCATTTTATCAAAAATTCACCTTAGATACTTTTCACGTGTACTTCATTTCTAATCCAGTGATGCATAAATAAAAACAAAACATGAAAAAAAAATTGTTGAAAATATTTTCAAAGTCCAAAAACATCAAATCAAAAATGGTGTTACGTGAGAAAACATTTTAGAAAAAATTACCTTAGATACTTTTCATGTGTACTTTATTTTCAATCCATTGATGCATAAATAAAAACAAACTATGAAAAAAAAAATTTTTGTTAAAAATATTTTCCAAGCTATTTTGACGAAAAAATGTAGATAAAAAGTAAAAAAAAATCAAATAAAAATACCTAGTAATATATTAAAACCAATAAATAAGTATATGAAAATAAATAATAGTATAGATGATATACAGTATAAGCATTCAAATCACTGTCTAACGCCGACATCGGAATTGCTACGCCTATGTAGAGCTTCGCTACGCACGCTCGACAAAAAATGATCTCCACAAATGTCAATCAAAACTGGTGTTACAAAGTGAGAAAAATTTATAAAAAAAAATCACCTTAGAGACTATTTAGGTGTACTTCATTTACAATCTATTGATGCATAAATAACACCAACGACGACGACTACATCGGAATTGCTATGCCTATGTAGAGCTTCGCTACGAACGCTCGACAAAAACTGTTCAATTAAAAAGAGTAGTTTCAAATGTACACTTCATAACTGCTCATTTGATTATATAAATGAACGTGCCAATCCCCAGCACTGAACTGTTAATTCAGGATACAAATGGAAGTAAACAAAAAAAATCTTGAATATGGAAAAATATAGCCATCTCCACATGAAAAAAAAACTATCTCCATAAGTATTACTTGGGAATTGTTAATGTTTATTTCAGAACTATCTGATATAATGACTTTAGGTCAACAAACAAAAGAGCTAGTTTTACTCAAATATGGAAAAATATAACAGAGGGTAATCCTACCAGATTCGTCAATTTTCGTAGGCTTACCCTATATCTAAATTAGGTTCTTCAAAAAACGTTACTTTGGGGTTTTTAATGTACACCTCATAACGGTTTATTTTTAAGATATAAATGATAAGTGTAGCTCAACAAACAAAATACTAGAATGGCTTGCTTTAATATTTTGAATAAAACTACTACACCGACGACAGAATAGTAACCTTAATAGAGCCCATCGCCGATATGCTCAGCAAAAACTAAAGTGATGTGGTTGTAAAATTTATTCTACAAAAGAAAAATTGGTGAATCAGGGAAATGGCTACCATCAAAACCTGGTTCAGTGTTTATAGACAACTGTATAAATGACTGACAGTACAAGACCACATGATTGCCACCCAGGAAGGTTACATATTTAGCCATCTGATAGGACGTACCAAGCTAGTTTTTTTATTTGATGACTTGGTCAAAGTGGACAAGACTATGGGTGCAAGTACAGCATATTCACTGCCGGGATTTGCCAGCAGCATTTATGTAGCCTGCCAGTGAGTGCTTGTGGTGGAGCAAGGATAGGTTCTCAATACATAATCAGTTACATTTCTTGGATTTTTACTATGTATTACTCATTCCTCAGAACTATTTGATTTTTACTGTGTTAACATCGGATTATCTGAATTGGAATCAATTAATGCTAATTTCAATCACTTGGCTTCGCCATTGACAATCAACTTTTTAGCAAGGTTAATGAAAATAAATCTGGAGTAAATAAATAAATGTAAATTTCAACCACTTAGTTACAGTAATTTTTTAGCAAGGTTAATGAAAATAATTTTCCTGTGGTAAATAAATTTATTTACTTCTTAGCCTTGGCCTTGGTAATCCTCTTGGATGCAGCAGCAATCTGAAAAGAAAAACAATTAGTCATTTATCACAAAATTTGACCAAATATTCAACATTTAGTGAAGCTTCAATTTTTAGAATAAAGTCTTAGCTGAACATTTTTCCATTAGGTTTAGAATACCTTATGAACCATGTTATATATGAAAATGAATTGTTATGTCAAAGAACATCAATCATCACACTCACCCCCTTGCTTTTAATGCCTTCCTTGATTTTAATCCTTCTGGCTTGATGTAAAATGGCATTTTTCTTCATAACAGCAGAATATGGGTTAAGTTGTACAAGGATGCGGTTATTCTTGAGTGGGTTGCGTTTGAGTACACTACGGTGAATAGATTTCTTGGGTACTCTAAGGACAGCTTGGATTTCGTCGCACTTGAGGAGGCTGGATAAATCTGTGTTGGTCATCTTAGTGTTTGGGAGTGAATAAGATTTCTTGGTCTTGGATTGCTTGTTCCATGTGCCATAGATGTTGTCCAACTTGCGGAAGGCGGATTCAGTCCAGATACAGAATCGTCCAACGTGTCCACCTGGTGCCAGTTTAAGGAGGTTGAGGGAATCGACACAGATTGTTTCGATTCCTGGGATGTTCCTGAAACCCTTGGTCAGACCTTGGTCCTTGTCGTAGATGAAGAGGGGTCCGTTACGTTGGATTCTCCTGCGGTTCCTCATCTTACCCTTACCGGCACGGAACCTCTTTGACTTGTAGACCTGGGGAATGATATTTAAAATTTAATCATAATACTTTGAAACAAAAGTAAAGGGAAAGTATTACTAGTTTAGTCTGAACTGCCAATTGGCTTTACTGTTGAGCAGCTATACTAAAAATAAATACCTTTAAAAGCCTATAAATTTAAAAAAAATGGTTAAGAAGTTCTTTGTTATAAAGCACTTACTTTGAAGTGATTAAAACTATGAACAAAAATATTTTTACATTTGTTGAAAGGGAAATTATCAGATGATTATAGCTCCCAACACACAACACCGGGCACCTGTTCGCATGCCTGCGTGTGCACACAGAACTAACCCATAGAGGTCCTATGGTGGGCATTGGGCCTGCTGTGTGGTGGCTCCATCCTCAATGTCAAGGATAGAGTGAGGTTTGCAACAACAACAAAGAACTCTTACTCTATCAGACAAATGGAATGAATGAATATATAGATAAATGGTCTATGCAAATTATACTTAACAAACATTCAGAATTATTTCTATAACTTTCAGGATATCTAATCACTAGATTCAAACGGCAGAACAAATTTTGTGCCATATACTCCTAGTTCCTTATGTAATAAGAAACATGACTTCAGTGTAGGCAATTTAATCTAGCACAAGGTTATTTCAAAAGGATATAATCCATCTGACAGTACAATGTGCATGAATTTAGAAGAAATGTAGATTGAAAAAAACTAAAAATATACAACAAAATGGCAAGACAAATAGAAAATATGTTCGGAGGAGATTGGAACAATAACTGATGAATAAGGTGATACACGGCACAACAAAAAGAGATTAGTTTGGGGTCATGTGTCATTATGAAGACCGGAATGGACATGGAACAATACTTATTCAAATTCCAAAATATATTTTATTACACCTACTGAAAAACTAAAATATTTCAGTTATTAAAAGTTACTTTCAGTACTTTCTTTACAGCAATATTTAATGCCATACTTAATTGACTGAATGAATATATGAATAAATGGGCTAAGCCTGGCACTGGACAAAGCAAGTATTCAGCAGCCCTGAGCTATAAATATTTGAACTTGAAAAAGTAGAAGAAAACAATGAATACAAAAATTAATCGGTAGGTTCTCACCTTGAGGATGTCACTCCATGCACGGGTCTTCTTCAAGAAGGAAATTGCTTCCTTGGTCTTGGCCAACTCTTGGATCTTGTCAGTGACGACGAGTGGGATTTCGGGTGTCTCTTGGATCAAATGACCTGAGAAAGAAATGAATCTAAGCATCTTTCCTATTTTGAAAAACATTTTTTGGCAGCTTCCATGAGTAAAATCTAACTCTCAATGGATCAATGATAGCACAATAATAATTACCTTACTTGTGCTATTGACACTTCAAATATGAAAGGTCTCAGGATGGATCAAAACATCCAAAACCTAAGCCACATCCTCAAATCAATTGTCGGAAAAAAATTAACACATTCGTAATTGGTCTCTCGTTGCCATTTTTAAAAAAAATTCAAAATCTGTGTTTACATTCACAATATAAATAAAATATTTCTATTTTTGTCTTGCAAAACATTAATTATGTGTTACATTACAAATTAAAAGATTGTTTATATAAATTTAATGAAAATATAAACCGAAATTACTTAAAATTTTAGTTCTAAAAATAGTGGCAGATGTATGACAACAATTTTTTCATTAATTTTATAAATTAAAATTATTTTGAGTGTTTTGAGAGTACACAAACTGGTTAATTTAGGACATCAACCATATACTGAACAAATGAATCAATACCTTTGGACATGACCAGAGCTGGGCTTCCACTGGCGGCAATGGCCGAGCAGATAGCGAAACGCTTCTGGTTCACATTGACTCTGCGATGCCATCTACGCCATGTCTTGGTTGGGGCGAACATACGTCCACCACGGCACATGTTGCCGAAAGCACCCTGGCCAGAGCGGTGTGTACCACCACCACGCACACGGGGGATACGAGCAACAGCTCTTCCTGTTCCCCAGGATTCAGCAGATGTCTGGTGACCTGAAAAAATTGGGTTGGTTAATTTTCTTATTTCATTTCACCAAGATAAAAATCAAACAAATTAATGTTTATTTTGGTACAATATTATGTGGAAATCAAATTCAAATTTGGATTGCAACATTATTGGAATTAGGAATTTCAAGAAAAAACTTAAAATTTTGACCAGATTCTGTGCCATAAACTCCTTGTTGTTCAAGAGATGAGCAACGTGACTTCAAGCACAGGCAAAATTAATCTAGCACTATTTTAGATGGGAGATATTGCTTGAATTCTCCATACAATAAAAATATGCAGCTTCAGCATTGAACTAAATTTTAAAATTGAAAGAACCATCTTTCTTATAGATTGACAATGGCACAAGTGAGGTAGCTCTTATTAAGATAATATAAGAGGTTACCTTACTTGTGCTTTTGTCAATCAATATACTAAGTGAGAATTTTATTTAATTTGGGAATTAGTAAAAAACGGAGGAAACTTTTTATATACATCTTGTTAATGAAAACAATGGAATGTTCAAATATAATAATAACAATAATGTTCACAGGTTTTATTTATTATTAAGCCTGGTTTGAAAGATCAGCTGCAATATGCAAAAGCCTATTGTTTTTCTTGTGGTGGATGGATGATTTCAGAATATTGAAAGCCTTTTGACAACTATAAAAGATAGTTTTAATTTTTCACAAAAACTTTGTTTAAAAAATATATTACTATCAATAGATAATATATTTCATATACTTTGTATTATGTTTAGGACTAACAAAATATGAATAATTCCAGTGAATAGAGATTTTTTTTTATGTTTGGCATTTTCCACAAAATTATATTTCATCTGATATGAATGCAGCCATGAATTAATTACATACTGATCGATCTACAACAAAAAATTGAGGCAGTTTTGTGAGAACAATTCACAACATAAAACAATGCATATGAATAACATGAATATTGGATAATAAAAATTGTGCCATATACTCCTAGTTCCTTATGTAATAAAAAACATGACTTCAGTGTAGGCAATTTAATCTAGCACAAGGTTATTTCAAAAGGACATAATCCATCTGACAGTACAATGTGCAACTTCCAAACAATGGCACATTTTCAAAATGCATGATCATTTATGTGAAATGCCAGTAATTCTGCTAAGTGAATTATTGATTTTATTCAAGTTCCTTAAAATTTTATGGAAATTGTAAAAATGTTGGAAAAACAATTTAAACTGATGGCAAATGAAACAAACATGAATATTCTTATCAATTGAATAAATAATTCAACAATAGAAATTTCATCCAGATAATATTAAAAAAGAAAAGACCATGGGACAGGGCCAAGGGGGCCAGAAAAATCCTTATTTTTAGGGGTTTATATTTTTAGTTACAAAAATCAAAATCTTACCAGCATCCTTGTTGACACAATATGGTTGACGAACATTCTTTGCCACCTCATTGTGGATGAAGTTGACAATGTCTGGTCGGATTGGTGCGCGGAACACGGCTGGGAGAGCCACGTTCACGCCTGTTGTTGCCCCATCGGCATGTACCCCAATTAGGGGTCTAGCACAAACTGTTGCCTGCAAGAAAACTTTTTATTAGAATTGGAGGAAATATTCAAAAACACATTTTAAAATATAAGTTCCATGAATGTCTTGTCTATGTTCATATTAAACAGTATTACATTACAAATCAATTAAAATGAAGATTGAATTCATTTTATCAATCAAAATATATATTTGGAAAAATGAAACCTAGGTCAAGAGATTCCCCCTAATTTTACATAAAAAAATAGCAAACCCTGTTTTAATTTCAAGATCAAGAGCTTTCAGAAACTGTTTCATTGGCATCCTATACACTTATAATATTCCCTGTAATTAACATGGTTCAATAGAAAATATTGAGCATTTAAAAAAATATAAATAGAGCTCTATAAACAAAATCAAATATTGAAACTTTAAAAAAAGCGGAAAGTTTGTGGTATGAGACAACAAATTTACAATCAAGGTCATTCATTAATCTTTTATATTGAGGAAGCTCACATTTTTTGTAGAAGACAAAAATGTTAAATGATTTCAGTAGTATGCTGGTCTACAGAACAAAATAAGTAAATTAGCATAACTATCTTACTAATTTAAAGATTTATTATCTTGTGCAAGATATTAGATCTGATAATCATGGATTACTTTAGCAATATTCTGAAGTCATCTGACTCAATTTGCATACAAAAAAGAAGTGTCGACACTATCATGAGGCTTTTCTTTGCATCTCCATAAAACCAGTATTTAAGCAAAGCTTAGCATTATCGTGACCTACCATACAAAATCTAACCTGACTGCTCCTCAAATAATTCTCAGGTGGCCAAAAACACCTGCATTTGTATTTCACACTGTGTGGGAAAAATAAATCCAGTTGGTACGCCTGTCAATTGTATTTATATGTTATTGTGTATGATATTTCGTCTAGAAATATAACATTTTGACCCTTTGATTCCATCATCAGTTATATTAATCAAAAGGTTGGGAATAGGGCATCAATTGAAAGCACCAGTGATATAGAGTAAGTGTAAAAGGAGGAAAAATTATTTTTTCAGGGTAATTTTGTGACTACTAGGAGGTAAAAGGGTGGAGTCTAATGAACTGGGGGCATACCCGGAAACTATACACCTGTATGTATTAAAAATACATTTGAGAAATATTAACTATCACTTGCTTCTTTTGTATTATAAATATAATAAACTAGCCATAGATGACCTACAACCTGTGTGCTATATTTCAATAAATATTTATTTTATGAAAAAATTATTCCTGATAATGTTTGTTAAGATGGTCATTATAAACAACTTTTGTTCAATAAAATTTCCTGTAACTCTTCAAATAAAAAGCTTTAAACTTTAGCCAAAATTTTTTCAGAGCCCAAAAAACTCTGTTTGACTATAATTTTTTAAGGTGGGTCATTCTTAAAAAATTATTCTTGGCAATTTTGATTGGATGGTTATAATAAATAACTTTTCTTCAACAAAATTATTTATAACTCTTCAAATAAAAAACTTTAAACTTTTGCTCAAAATTTTTTGGGTTAAAAACTGAGGGTTTTTGGTTATTTAAAAAAAAATATTTATAACAATATTGACTGGAAAGTCAAGACAAACCACTTTTGTTTATGGAAGTTCTCTGTAACTCTTAAATAAAGTTGTTTTTAACACCAATTGATTTTCAGGGGCAGACGACGACAGAAAAATAAAACCTATATAGAGCTTTTTCCTAACGAAACGCTCGATAAAAATCAGTTACCACTTTAAACTTGAAGCCAGGATGTAAATTTTCAAAAATTTTGGCTTCGTGAATATGGCATATTTTTGCCATTTTTTAGTTTTTATTGCAGAAATAAGCCACTTCAAGACAACTTTTGGACAAAGACAAAAATGGAAATCTCGATCACAAAAAAATTACCAACCCTGCTTGAAGCTATGCACTTCCATGCCTTAAAAATGCATTTGTGAAATGTCAATGAACTCTAGTTGTTTTTTTAAATTTACCCTAAACTTTATTACTTCAAAAATTATAAATGGCAACTATTCGAAAGTTCTTTTATCAAATATATTTCACCATCTTACTTTCTCATATGTAAATATATACATATACCCCTGCAAACAAGCTTGCAGTATTCATGCAATTCATGCACTAATCTGACAGAATTATAATCGTTTTTTATGAACAGGCACAAACTCTGTAAGACATGTTTTCAGGAAAATATGTTCAATCAATCATATTAATGCAATAACTTGAATCAACTTTTTCATGGGCTTCTGCAGCCATGAGGTGGAACAAGACACAGTGCGTCAAACGGGGACATTTTTTTTTGTTCTCCGAAAATTCACCTTCCATAAATGTTCTCCAGGCAGAGTTTTATCTGACCATTTTTCTTTAAAAATAAATAAATTGAATTGAATTATGTTTATTTTTTCAAAATGAAGGCCATTGTTAGTGTAAATAATTCATAGTTTTGCATGAAATTGTACTAGTACTGATTTAAATGACTTTTATTAAAAATGATGAAAGGAAAATTGTTCTCCAGGAGGTTTTAAAAATGTTCTCCAAAACTTTTTAAAGACCCTCTTGACGCACTGTCGTACCTTACCTAATTAAGTGACGTCATATTTTCAAATAGAACTTAGGCTAAATAAACCAGTATTGAAGTAAACTTTAGCATTATCGCGACCCATCAAACAAAACCTAACCTGACTTTGCGCCTCAAATGGTTTTCTGTGGCCAACAAACAACGGTCTGTTTTGGAATTCACAACTTGGCAGTGTGTAATGGAATGCAATTGTAACTGCTTATAAAAGTTTTTAAAATAATATTCTTTTGAAAGTCTTAGAAATGCTACAGAAACTCGCCTAACCTTACCCAACTCTCGTATATACAGAGTGTAAATATACAAATAAGAGGACCTTTAAAAAAATAATGAGGACGTCTGTTTTCGATATATAATATGTTATAACTAATTTAATATTGGACTCATTACAATAATTTATAGCTTTCAGTTAAATTTATAATATATTTCACTATATTACAATTTTAATGAAAGTTATTTTTTGGGTTCTCTTTAATCCTCTACTGCCGTATGTTACTCAAATTATAGTTAAAACAACGGTAATGTGAAAGAATAATTCAGGCGGTAGAGGGTTAATCAAGAAAATGTTTGGTAAATCTTTACAACAGGTGCGCAATTGTACCTAAATGTACGACAATGGTTCATTTTGGAATTCACAACTCGGCAGCATATAATGGAACAGCTTATAAATAAAAGTTTTTGAAATCTTTTCTTAGAAAAACTACAGAAACTCACTTAACTTTACCTAACCCAACTTTCTCGTACATACAGAGTGTAAATATACAAATAAGAGCACCATTACAAAAAATATGGGCGGACATACAATTTAGGATTGCGATATATAACATGTTATAATTATTTTAATATTGCATCTATTTCAATAATATGTAGCTTAATGGACATATTTCATCATATTAAAGTTTAATAAATGCTATTTTTGCTAAAAACTCTATAGAAAAAATTACAAAATTGCACTCATGTTGGTAAGATTAACCAAATGTTTTAAACTGTTTCATTTTTGTAATAAAAACTGACAAAATGACAAATTAAACATTTTTTGTAATGAAAAACATAGATTTTGGCACTCTGCTGGAGAGAAAAATTAAAAGACTGTTTGAATTCCAAAAATCTGGCAAAGAAACACAAAATGATTAATTTTATCTAGTTTTGGTAATTTCATTATTATTATTATAGTATGTATCTTTGCTATAGAAGTGGCAGCACTAACATTACAGAATACATACATTCGACACAGAGATATGTAGGTTAATACAATTTATTAGTCTATTAATTTCATCATTCAACAATCCAAACAAATGTATGTACGCACAAATTCACACCAGTGCTGAATCAGCTGTAAAACCCAGTTTCATGTGTTAGGGTTTCCTAGATAATGCTTCATTTTTCTGTAAAAAATTTTGACGGCTAATAAATAATCGCCATTTCTAGCCTCCCAAATTGTTTAATTTTTAAAGTTACTTACTGGTGAACAGGGAGGTGTGCAGGTTTGACACAATTTTTTGACAAATATATATTCTTGAAATTACATTTTTTCTAAACTAATTAAAACTAGTTAATACTTTTCACATTGTATTGCTAATGTTATTTTCTTGCTTTGTGCATTTTGGTTACATTTAGAAGACCTTTTTAAATTTAAAAATTTGATAAAAATATCAAATTGGACACTGGAATGACTCATTTCTTTGTTTCTTATTCTTCTTCTTGTTAGTTTTGAGTGCACAAACCCTTCAGGATTATCTTTGTTTCGTCTCTTTAAAGTTTTTCATTATTTTTAAATGATTTGTATTTATTGTAATCAATAGATGTTAATAAATATCATAAATATTTAATTTTGGAGTAGTTTATACTAATATAGCTAAATACCTTGAGTTTATTTTATACGTTTTGCTTGGGAAAGATTGAGCTTATTTTTAATCATGATGTCATAGCTGTTTTTGGTTTGAACAACCCTACCTAATGTGCCCATTTTCTGATTAATATGCTTGAAAAGTTGTTTTGGTAGAGCCATTGCCCCATTGTAGCTAATGTGCTGTATAATATTCTATAATAATAAAAAAAATAGAGCCATTGCCGACTGTTCTGTAGTAGAGTCACCAGTGGTAGAGCATAGGACTTTTTTATTAAACTAATTTGAAACCTAAATTTTGGGGTATTTCTTCAAAAACATGAATAAATTTAGTGTTTTTCTAAGAAATTTGGATTGTATGAGTGCACATCCAACTCTTGTATATGCAGAGAGTAAATATACAAATCAGAGGACCTTTAAAAAATGAATGGGGGGCGTATGTCGTACATTTTTGATTTGCGATATATAACATGTTATAGCTAATTTAATATTGCATTCATTTTAATAATTAATGTTTTAGAACACTACACACTTAATATAACATACAATTGTTAATGCAAAATCTATTATATTTAACATCAAGTCACAAATAAGATTTAAGAATAATAAAAAAAACTATAGCAATAATTATAAATACAGCAGCAGCATTTTAAGTTGAGTTTGAAATAGTCTCCCGGAGCCAAAGCTTCGGCAAAAATTGACCTTGGATTCGGCTTCGGTCGAAGCCGAAGCTTCGGTACACCCATAAATATTAATAATAACAATAACTATAACAATTACAAAAATAAAATAATAAAAAATAACAAAATTCTCAAAATGAAAAGCCAAAATTTAACATCAAGTCACAAATAAGATTTACAAATAATAAAATTAACTATAGCAATAATTATAAATACAGCAGCAGCTTTTAAAGCTGAGTTTGAAATAATATGCCGAAGCCAAAGCTTTGGCAAAAATTTATCTTGGATTCGGCTTCGACCGAAGCTGAAGCTTCAGTACATCCATAAATATTAATAATTACAAAAAAAGTAACAAAAAAATAGAAAATAAATAACAAAATTCTCAAAACCAAAAGCCAAAAAGAGCAAAACATGCCTATCTCTGCAATATAAAGTTAAATAATAAAAATGTATATTAGTCATTAACATTTTCAATTTAATTTAACTATAAGATAAATATATTTTTGGTTTAGATTTGTAGGAATAAAAGAATAAATATTGATGAAACAATTTTTTTAGCAA
>JARUHE010312519.1:0-11934 GCA_031471125.1 Archaeomysis grebnitzkii | reverse complement strand
TATCTAAATTATTTTATTTAACAATTATTTATTTCACAATCTATCTAAATTATTTTATTTAACAATTATTTATTTCAGAATCTATCTAAATTATTTTATTTAACAATTATTTATTTCACAATCTATCTAAATTATTTTATTTAACAATTATTTATTTCAGAATCTATCTAAATTATTTTATTTAACAATTATTTATTTCACAATCTATCTAAATTATTTTATTTAACAATTATTTATTTCAGAATCTATCTAAATTATTTTATTTAACAATTATTTATTTCACAATCTATCTAAATTATTTTATTTAACAATTATTTATTTCACAATCTATCTAAATGTATTTATTTTCAATATACTGTAGGATAAAAAATATAATAATCAATCTAGATTAAAAAAACAAATTCATTGAAATAACAGCTTTCAAAAACTAGATAACTTTTATTTGTCTTACTTTGTTATTCAATATTAATTCATTATTCATTATTTATGCTGCGTTATTTATTTAGTATTACAAAATATTCATTAATTATTTATTATCTATTATTACTTATTATTAGTTATTTATTTGCTATTTATTATTATTAATTATTGATTATTTCTTTATAATCATTGATGTTCATTATTTATTTACTGTTATTAATTATTCATTATCTATTTATTATTTATAATTATTAATTGTTAATTATTTATTTATTATTGTTAATTATTCTTTATTTGTTCATTATTAAGAGTTATTCTTTATATATTTATTATTATTAATTATACATTATTTAAATATTATTATTGATTATTCATTGTTTAGTTATTATTATTCATCATTTAATTATTGTTATTAATTATTCATTGTTTAACTATTATTATTAATTATACATTACTTGAATATTATTATTGATTATTCATTGTTTAATTATTATTATTCATCATTTAATTATTGTTGTTAATTAATCATTGTTTAATTATTATTAGTAATTATTCATTATTTCCACAGCATTATTATCTCTCATCAACGATGGAAATGTAGGAGGTTCTGGTGAGTTTAATTTTTTTTAAATTTTTCAATTGTTAGTTTTTAAATTATTTATAATTTTTATTATTTATTATTTATTATTTATATTTATTTATTTTATATTATTTTAATCATTTATAAGCCTAACAATTAATTCAAAGGTTTGTTTTAACGGTCACAATAAACTCTTAGATACAATTAATTTGTAAGTCTATTATCAATTATTCTAATATGGAATTTATTATTGTTTTATGTTGTACAATTAAATTCAATTTTTCAACAATTTAATACATTTTAATTGTATTTATTTAGTAGTTTAATACATTTCAGTTTTTTTCGTAATTTAGTACATTTCAGTTGTTTTTATTATGTACTTTAGTACATTAGTAATATCCTAGTTCTTCAGAAAACCTTATGAAAGGATTTTGTTACTTTTAGTATTATCTAGAATTTTTGTAATTGTCATATCTATATTTTTTATTCGTTTATTTACAGATTTATTCACTTCAATTGGAGACAATAATGTTATTTTCGGTGAGTTATAACCGTTATATTGTTTTTCATTTAATTAATGTAATTATAACGTTAATGTTATAGTTTATTTAACTAGCTACAGATCTTCACATTAGCTTAAAAATAATGAAACTCAAAGATAATTAGTTTATTAAACACGTAAGACTATTTACTATTTTGAAACCATATAACGAAAAAAACGAACGACGAAGAAAAATTAATCGTCAGTGAGATTTGATAATCTTACACGCTATTCATGAACTATCTGTACCAATGCACGGCTTTCGTAACTTGCATTTCTATTCAAGCATTTATTTTCAAATGTTCACCGTTTTTATATATTATTTATCTACTGTTTTTATTTTATTTTATTTATTTATTTTATTTATTTTATTATATTTTTTCAGGAAATCAAGATGAACTGATTGCTCCGATTTCAGCTGATCAAGATTTAATAGATTTAGTCTTCAACGAGGTAAGAAATTGTTTTTTTTTTGTTAAAGTTTTTAAAATAAATATTTATTTCTTCTTTAGTTAGTCTGTAAGTTTCTTATTTATCACCATTTTTTTTAATTTTCTTTAGTTAAGTTTTAAGAATTCTCAACGCTTAAGTTTTTAAGGTATTACTTAAGGTTGAAAATATTCATTCACACTAACTATATCCTTACTTTTGATTAATATTCCCTTTCAACTATGTTCTTAAATTATATACATTTTCCTAAGTGATTTACATTTCCTAAAAACTATTTATCTTTATTTAGGCTCATTATATACAACCACTCCAGGACATTATATTTTGCCTGGACTGTTTATTTAACTATAAGCCTTCATATTTACTATAAACCTTCATATTTACTATAAGCCTTCATATTTACTATAAACAAGTTTCAATTAAATTATTATAATAAGTTCAAGCTTTCAAGATACTTGAATTTAAAATAACGTATATATGTTTTCATTTTCTTTTGTATAGAGTTGTCTTAACTTTAATTTTGTATTTGTTTTTGATACTTTCGTTTGATATTTAAGAGTTCGTTGTGTTTTACTGTGCTATATATAATTTTTAATTAATTGAAGTTCTTGATTTTACTATATTATATATTTAGTTTTGTATTTCTTCATTTTACTTTACTTTATTTAGTTTGTAGTTTGTGGTTCCACTTTATTCCATTTAGTATATAATTCTTGATTTTACTTTACTTTATTTAGTTTTTAAGTCTTGATTTTGCTTCATTTTATTCAATTTGTAATACTTCATTTAACTTTTTTTATTTAGTTTGTAAGTCTTAATTCTACTTTACTCTATTTAGTTTTTAGTTCTTCATTTTACTTTACTTTATTTAGTTTTTAGTTCTTGATTTTACTTTTTTCTTATTTAGTATATAAGCCTTGCTTTTACTTTACTTTATTTAGTCTGTAAGTCTTGATTTTACTTTAATTTATTTAGTCTGTAAGTCTTGATTTTACTTTACTTTATTTAGTTTTTAGTTCTTGATTTTACTTTTTTCTTATTTACTATATAAGCCTTGATTTTACTTTACTTTATTTAGTCTGTAAGTCTTGATTTTACTTAACTTTATTTAGTTTTTAGTTCTTGATTTTACTTTTTTCTTATTTAGTATATAAGCCTTGATTTTACATAACTTTATTTAGTCTGTAAGTCTTGATTTTACTTTACTTTATTCAGTTTTTAGTTTTTGATTTTACTCTTTTTCTTTAGTTTGTAAATTTTGATTTTACTTTACTTTAGTTAGTTTTTAAGCCTTGATTTTACTGTTTTATTTTTCTTGTGTATTGAATATATGTTTTTTATGTTTTTACAAAATTGTTGCCATTAAAACTCCTGCTGAATATATTTTTTTATATTGTTGAAACTGTATACTGTATATTATGTTTATTCTAACTGTTATGTATAATTTTATGTATTAAATTAAATTTATGTATTTTAGTACACTAAAATATTTGTCACATATTTTTACACATTCTTATACATAGCTTATACATATTAAATATTTATAATGCTTTTATACATTTTTTCAATGTTTAGTTTCAAATGTTTTAAATTATTTTTTAATCAGATCTTCCTATACTTTAACAAATTTTCACAATGTTTAGTTTTAAATGTTTTTTAAAAATATTTAATCAGGTCTTCCTATACTTTAATCTATTTCATGAATTTCAATTTTATCTTTTATTGACTTATGACGTTTTTGAATTACAGAACTCCAATGATGGTCTGAATTTAAGGTAGGTGATCAACTCCAATAGTCAACTTTTTTTTTCAATTCACGAAAGTCCGACATTTCAAATTTGTTCTTTTGGAAATTTCTGTTTGTAGAAATTTTGTTTTTGTTTTGACTCCAACGTTTTCATTCAACCCTTTATCAACCAGACAACAAGGGCTGTTTGTAATACTAACTTCAACGTGTTTTAATCTTTATGCAGCAATCAGCCAGGCATTAAAGGGTTACTTTACTAAGGCATGACGTATTAATACAATTGAATCAGTAGTGTAGCTTTGATTCCCTTGCGTACCTATTGATGTGTTTCAAATTTAAAAAGTTGCTGGTTTATTTGTCTTTTAAACTGTTAATTAATTTTAATTTGTGCTTTATTAATAAAGAAACAATACTAACATTTGCTGTTTGTGATTTGTTTTTATTTAGCTTTAACTAAAAACTTAGTTTTGCTATGAGTTTATGCTTTTACTAACATTAACCCTATAGTTCTTAATCATTGTAATATGGAAGTTATATTTATTAACTCTATACATATATAGTGTTATAAAAATAACTGTATATGATATATATATATATATATATATATACATATGAGTGTATATGAATTATATATATATACACATAAATAAATATTTATATATATACCTTGTATATGTATATACACACGTATGTAATTATAATATCTTTCATTATAATGTATCTGTATGTATAATTATGATGATATATAATTATATATGTGCATATATATATATCTATATATATATATATATATATCTATATATATATATATATATATATTAAAATAACATTTAGTTTAGATTTCATTTAACTTTATAAAGAAGTTTTTCCTACTTAACTAACCATTAACCCTTAACAATTGATTGGCCTACAGAGAGGTTGACCTGGGACATTTTGGACAAATGGTATCCCACATGACCAACCGACATCCTCCACCGGTTCCCATCCTATCCTACCCCGTCTCAAGGACTCCACACAACCTCTTTAAAACGGACCAATCAGATAATAGCAACCAATTCCATCCTAACCTCATAGAACCTTCAATCACCAACGATGGTTTCTTTTTCCCAGTGGTTAGTCATGTTGACAACCAAATTACCTTGCAAAAAGACACCATTTTACCCCACCATTCTCCCATTTCTTTGACAACCGACTCCCCTCCAAAATCTGAAAATGTTACTCCAGTGTTTTTCACAGTTAACACACTCGCTATTGCGGATGTTCGAGGACATGACAGTGCAAATATTGACATCCCTGTCGTAAATTTAGGGGATTCTAGTCAGTTGACCTCCAATGGTAGGGTAGAAATCCCCCGGGACGAGCTGTTACAGGCTTTGATTCAAACCCCTTCCATATCAGACTTTCCTATAAATCACAACTCGTTACAAAATATTAATTCCCAACCATCGTCTTATTCGTTTTACGAGGGAATGGAAACTGATCCCCGAGTTGCTTCGGGAAATGTACAATCACCTTTACTTCCACAAGTTAAGTTCACGAACTTCCCAACTGAGTCCGCCATCTTTATATCTTCAGAACAACCTGAAACAAATACGCAAACTCATTCACTTGAGTTCACAGCAACACAATCAACAAATGCAGCAAGTTTTGAGAGACCAATTTATACTGTAGATCCAAAAGACTCGGCAGACCCTTTAAATTTAGATCATCCATCAAGCCTTCCCGACCCATCAAGTGTTATACACTCAGCAAACCTTTCAAACCCAACAATGACTGAAGCCCAATTAGGTTCAATAGTAACTGTACATCATGGCGCTCCAATAAGCTCTACAGAAGATCTGACCTCCAGTATTGACTTAAGATCCAGCGTAGAGTTGAAAGCACCTAATGAAGTCACAACAGAAAGTTCTTATGTGAGCTATGAGGTGAACGGAGAAAAGGTTATACTGACCACAACCACAATACCTTCTGCCTCCCCCTCAACCGACCTCACCGATAGCTCGTACATTGAGTTCATAAACGAGCTCGACAACGACTCGCCAGTGACTCCGAGCTCGTATTTAAATTACGAATCATTGATAAGGAATGACAGAAATTCAGAGGATTTTGCAGATTTCAAGGAGGACGACCAAATTGCAATGGCAGGACATGTTCCGATAACCATTGCAGAAACTGAACTTCCCCCACTCACAGATTATCTTGACAGTTTTGACTTAGCTGTTAGACATTTCACTGGATTTGATAATAATGGCAACATTAATGAAAGTTATGTTAACGAAATAGAAGTTAATGATAATATTGTTGAAACTAATAGCAACAATAATGAAAAATATATTAACGAAATAGAAGTTAATGATAATATTGTTGATACTAATAGCAATAATAATGAAAGTTATATTAACGAAATAGAAATTAATGGTAACATTTTTTATGATACAAACGGCATTACAATTGTAAACTTAACCAACTCCATACCAATAAACACTAGTACTGCCACACCCGATAGTATTTTCCAAAAAATTGAGATTGAATTGGTTACGATCCTTGATGATGACATCACAGAAAAATATAGTAATGACGTCATACAAACTGTTAATAAAACCATCATATCTGCATTGCCAGACGTACATAGTGAGATAAATTATGAAATTCCAACAAATAATTTTTCATCTACTTCTGTAACTAGTGGTGCCATTTTACAAGAAACTTCTACATCTGCAACGGAGCTATTTGGTATCTTGGAAGCACATGAAGACACAGACCAAACCAAGTTTGATGAAATAGACACCGAAGAACTTGATAATATAAATTATTCAAATTTCAACTCAAGTGAAGATAAGTTATATTTGGATAGACTTGACTCTGAAAGCTTATACTCAACAGAATCATTTAACTTAATGGATGAAGATTATAACCAAATTCTAAACGACACATCCATAGATTATCAAGAGGAGGGTCAAAACGCTACAGACCTAGATCTTGAAAACGAATTTGAAAAAAATATAAACACTAAAAATTTCTTTGAAAGTATTTTAGAATTTAACACTGATTATGAAAACAGTTTGGAATCAAAAATTGATATTGAAAATTATATTGAATCTAAAAAGGAAAGTGGAGACTTTGATTCAGATGATGAGGTTTCAGGATCATACAAGATTCCTTTGCTGGGCCTAAGCCATTTGAAAGTGAAGGCGAAAAGTGAGAACGACGTTGAAGAAATAGAAATGCGGATACAATCCTTATCTAATGAGTACCCGATTCCATCCGGAGAATACATTTTCAATCTTGATGCATCTCAAATTAACAGAACAAATGTAGAGAATCAAGACATTGGCATCAATATTCTTTCTCAGGCATTGGCAACGGATCCTTTGGATTCTCTTAGGAGTGAAGAAGTAAAAGGAATTTACGAACTTGCAAATTACGTTCAAGAGAAAACGAAATTCAGTGACAATTCAATTTACAGCATCGATTTCCTACCTTACTTACGTGATTCCAATGAACTTATTGACACTGAGCCACACAAATCTGAAGAAGAAAAAACTGAAGTTTCAATTCCAAACGCCAGGCTTCTAGAAATTGAGGTCGACCAGCCAGGCGTCCAGTCGGATCAAAGTTCGTCAGAATTTGAAGATTCGCTTTACAAGTTCGTTCCGTATGTCCCGGTTGTAGTGGAAACGGAGGCCAGTGAAGAAAACCTGATTAACTCACCACCTATTTTCTACGACGGAACTTACGGCCAAGGAGACAATCCGTACACAAAAAACTTTTATGATATTAATGAAATTAACAACTTAGCTAGACCCAAAAATCCATACAATTATTACGAATCACTTCTCAGTGATTACGATGAGTACATTAACCAGATTTATGGGTCTTACTCACCTCCTTACCAACCGTATTACAATAATTATTACAACCAATACCCGGCTGCTGTGTACTTGGAGACTAGTCGACCAGTAATCGGTGGGAACTTTCATCCAAGTTACTCGTCTATAGTCGGCTATACATCTCATCCTAACGTCTATCCCATAGCCGGTGAGACATATCAACAAAATACTCATCCCATAGAAGCTGAGACATCACATCCAAATATCCATCCTATAGAAGATGAGACATCTCATCCTAATATCCATCTTACAGAAGATAGGACATCTCATCGTAATATCCTTCTTACAGAAGATGAGACATCTCATCCTAATATCCATCCCATAGAGGATGAGACATCACATCCAAATATCTATCCCATAGAAGCTGATAGATCTCATCCTAACATCCATCTTACAGAAGATGAGACATCTCATCCTAATATCCATCTTACAGAAGTTGAGACATCTCATCCTACCATCCATCCTATTGGAGGTGAGACATCTCATCTAAATTTCCGTTCCATAGAAGATGAGATTTCTTACCCGAATCTCCCTGACACAGTTGATCAAACATCTAGTCTAGATCTGTCTCCAGCAATCAGTGAGACATCTTATTATAATGAAATTCACTCTGAAGAAAATGTCGAAGAAGAAGGACATTCTCTTGCAGGTCATGTCACTCAAAATGTCTCCAGTAAGACTAATTATACGTACGTTGATTTGCCCGTTTTCTTCCCCACGACAAACACAACCAACCAGTTGCCACATTATAATGCAAGTGTTCCGGATTTGTTTGTTCCTCTGCAGCTTTTCACAATACAAAATGCAATCAGTTCTCAAAGTAGCCCCTTAATTTTTCCAGAATCCAACAATGTGAAACGTTCTGGCAACCAAAATGATTACAAAGAATGGGAAGTTGTGAACAGTTCGGACAAAATAAAAAAGTATTTCATTGACAATTTCATTTTAAAAAAAGAAAAAACAAAGAATAAAGACCAAAGCTTGGTCAATTATTCGCACGAGCACGAAAATCTTCCACAAATTAATGAACTTGATTATGAAATTAGTTCCTTGAATTACACAGATTCTCTGAAAAACGTTGCAAGGCTTATAAATAATGAAAACAATTCTAGAATTGACGAGCTTAACTATACAGCTAATGAGGTCAATTATACATTGGATGAGCCTAACTATACAGCTAATGAGGTCAATTTTACGTTGGATGAGCCTAACTATAGAGGTAATGAAGTCAGTTATACAAATGGTAATGACAATTTTACAAGTAACAATGTAAATTACACAACTAATGATATCACTTTTACAAATAAGACCATTGTACCAGCAAATATTGCTTCTTTTACAGAAAATAACTCAACAAATACGGAGAATCATATTTTAGAAGCTACAAATGAAATGAAACCAGAAATTCAAACACTTCTAAATAACATAGAAGACTTAGATTTTGGTAATGATTTACAAAATGGTGAAAATCTACAAGTTACTAAAGACACAGAAAATACATCAGATCATTCAAACATCACAGATATTGAAAATGACGATGGATCTGACATATTCCCAGACCCTTTGTCAGAAAGAAATCCCTTAGAGAAAACCACAAATATGAAAAATACTTCCATTGAGCACCACACTAATGTGTTCGACCAAACAGTAACAAATATTGTAAATATAGAGACAGTCAGCACGATCAAATTGACAACTCCCAATCGACCAGATTTCAATAATGCTGTTTCTCTACTATCTCTAGAATCTCCAGAAAATCTAGAATCTATAGAATCTACGAAATCTCTAGAACCTATAGCATCTCTAGAATATCTAAACCCTTTAGCATCTCCAGAATCTCTAGATTCAATCACCTCAGTGGAACATCTACTGAACATCCAAAATTCAACCAATCACACTGACCCTAAGCCTTCAAATTTAACGATTTTAAGTGACGATAAAACTAAAAATAAAATCATATTAAAAGACAACAAATCTTTAACGAGTTCAAGTGACGATGTTTATTCTAACATAACGAGCTCAACTGACGAGATATCTCTAAATATAACGAAATCAACTGACGATAAATCTTTAAATTTAAGGAAATCAGCAACCCCAAAACCATTGACCAAAAATGATATTAATCCTGAAAGGTTGGCAACCAATTGTTCTTTTTGTCCCACTTTAAAAATAATAGATAGAATTGCATGTGCTTCAGATTTCACTAAAATTTAACTAACCATTTTGAAAAATTATAATTTTAAAAAATTTAACTAAAGGTGCATCACATTCCTTCCCGCTTAAGCTGCTTATCCGGGAAGGAATGCGAAGCACACCTTTAGTCTTATCTGCTGAAACTTACATAATATCTTTAACTTTTTAAAATATAACATTAACGGTTTTTTTCTTCAATAAATATCTGTCAATTTCAAACCATATTATAAGTTTCATGATAACTAAATATATTTTTGTTTGCTTATATGTGTTTATTTTTTGTTATAAACTTAACCGTTTTTTGTAACACCGGTGAAACATGATTATGATTGCCTACTTCGTCTTATGTAACACCTGTGTTAGAAAAAAAGTGATTTGATTGTTTTGTAAGTAATGCATTTAACAAAGTTTATATCTTTGTTTTAATCTTTTCTAAATATTTCGATGGCTACTGGCATATTCTTCAGTAGAAATGTGTTCGATCAACAAATTTTCTACTGAAGAAGGTGTCAGTATGATCGAAATATTTAGAAAAGATTGAAAAAAATGTGCTATTTACAAAAAAATCAAGAAATTTGTTTTGTATCACTGGTGTTACATACGACGGAGTAGGCAATCATAATTATGTTTCACCAGTGTTACAAAAAACAGTTAAAGTGTTAATCTTATTTATTTGATTAGTGAAGCATGCTTTGAATTAATTTGAATAACAAACTTTAGTTTTACAAATTTTTTAAATAATTTCAAAATGCTTTATTTAAATGACTCGTATAAAAGTGTTCATTTCTACGTTTAAGATTAATATAGAAGTTATAAATATTTTTCAATGATTCAAAATACTTTTACATTTAAATACATACATACATAAGGAAACATACTGTACTGTATGTACAAGCATCTACATACATGTGTGTTTTCTAATGTGTGCTGTATGTATGTCGTAAATAATTTTATCTATTTTAAGTATTATATTTTTGCAAATAAGAAGATTTCAATTTTTTTCAGATCGGGAATTCAAAATAATCGATTCAATAATTTTGCGTAAGTAATAAGGTTTAGAAAAATTGCAGCCTTTGAAATTAGCGTTTTCCGTAGCTAGAATTTTCTTTTAAAAATTGCACATTTAAAATAAGTTAATTTTAATGAACACTTTTCTAACAAACTTCGACGAACAGTGCTGCATGGTTAACGTTATTGTTTAATTATTATTATTATTATTATTATTAGGATTTTTGTTATTTCTGTTTTAATCTAATGTGTATAATTAGCATAATTATAATTAAAGCGTTCACTCTTATTATTATGAACATTAGGCAATAAGTGTTTTTATTATTATGATTGTTATCATTTTTAATGTTATTATTATTGTTACCTTTACTTTTGTTTTTTGTTATGCCCTTTTTATTAATTTTTCTTATTTAAAACCAAAACTATATTCCTTACTCTTTTATTCAATAAATGTTTTATCTAAACTTCTGTGGGTAAATAACTTTACATTTGACTCTCTCGTTGTTTTATTTAAAAACACATTTTAAATTTACATTTTTAGTTTAAATTTTAAACTTAGATTTTTAGTTTAAAAGTATTAGTTTTAAAGAATGTTAAATAAAAACCAAACTTTATAAAGCCAAAACGTTGGAATATTTCAAAATAAAATTTTAACTTTAAACTTAAAAAAACTAGTCAAGATATTTTTTTGAAATGTTCCAATAAGTTTATGCAGATTTTTTCCATATTTCGTATTTAAAACCTATAGATAAAATATTTAAAATTTAATTATTATTGTTTATTACTTTATCATATCATTTTGTTTTATTTTACTTTTTTATTTATTCATATAAAAAAATAAGTTGCATTCTATTTATAATTTATGGTTTAATAGATTTTATTTAAACACAATTTTAATAAAATTTATTTTTTAAAGTTTTAACAAATAAATTTTAAAATTTTATTTAAATAAAATCGCGGTGATTGAAAGCATCGACTTTGTTTATTGAACAAAAATTAATTTGTTTGCAAAAATAAATTCGACAAATAGTTCAGTCAAACTTTGAAGGTTAAGGCTGATAATGTTAAATAACATTTCACACACAAAGACATAGTAACATGTATA
>JARUHE010312508.1:0-11934 GCA_031471125.1 Archaeomysis grebnitzkii | reverse complement strand
GTTTTTATTTATGTATCAATGGATTGGAAATGAAGTACACATGATTAGTCTCTAAGGTGAATTTTTGATTAAATGATTTTTTCTAACTTTGTAACACCATTTTTGATTTGACATTTTTGGAGAAATTTTTTTTTAAAATTACTGAACGAATCCTCGCGAGACATTGGAACCGTCCGGTTCGTGGATTACTAGTTTTAAAAATAGTGAATGATCTAAATGGTAATTTTGGTTTGGTTGAATATTTTTTTTCTCAAACTTGAATTGAAGTCTTAGCAAACAACATTTAGGACTCGTTTTATGGTACTAATTAGTGTTGCTACTCTGTCATATTTTTCCTCTAAATCTTACCATTTATTTATTGAACAGATTATTTTGCATAGTAAATTTCTCTAATGGTAAATTTACATTTAAAATTTAATAGTAATCCTATTTCTTCACCACCTTTCAGCCAGTATACTCATAACAAATTTCCAGAAATTATTTTTCGGGTATTTTTTCTGCTGGTTTTGGTATCTTGCTCAAAAAACACTTTAAATAATAATCATTGTTTATATAATGCCTGATTTTTGCAGGAAAACATGCTTCTGGATGAGTCTGAGACCCTGAAATTGATTGACTTTGGCTTATGTGCCAAGCCAGCTGGTGGCTTGGCTAAGGAATTGTTCACAAGCTGTGGATCTCCCTCCTATGCTGCTCCAGAACTGGTTTCTGGCAAACCATACAAAGGCAAGATAACAAATTTTAGTTTTTCCACAAATGGTCAAAAATTTGTTTTTCTTGTAAATTTTTTTTGGTCGATAAACTTTGAGCAGAGAATCTGAAAATTTATTGCAACAAAACAATTTGAAAAACCAATTTTCGTAACAAACTAAAGTACTATTGAAATTCAGAATTTTACAAATAGAAACAATTGACAAGTTAACACAAGGTGTATGCTATTTTTTCATTTTACATTGAACTAGCAGAAAAACTTGTTCATTTGTAACCCACATTCAATTAACATAGAACTTACCTCACTTGTCCAACTGTCGATCTATATTTTGTAGACATTTAATTTTTTTTTACTTTAGGACCACATTATTTCAAAGTGGCCAAATGGATGCAATGTTATTTAAAGTTTAACACATCATTCAACTTGATTAAATTTCAGGCTCTCAAGCTGATATTTGGAGCATGGGAGTATTGCTGTATGCCCTATTGAGTGGCAAACTACCATTCGATGATGCAAACTTGTTGGAATTGTACAGAAAAATACAGGTAGGATAGAATTATTTAAATGTTTAATAATCAACTTATGCTTGCCATTCAAGATAAAGTATTAACAAAACTTTAAAATACCATACAAATTGTAAAGCTAACAAATTAATGTAACTAAGAAAAAGTATATTTTAAAATTTATAAAAAATCTAAAACTGTATGCATGATGAAAGTTAATTTGTTGAGGAAATGACTACAAAGAAATTCATTAAAAAATCTTTAAAATTATTTAGTTATTAAAAGGTTAAAAGAAATTAAACTTAATGTACAGTGGCCCACATTGTAAGCTAGATGTTTTTTTAGTTTAGAAAGATTCTTATTTCTTGGTAAAATACAAAAGTATTTTTTTAGGAGGGTAAGTATGAAGTGCCCGATTCGCTCTCGCCTGAAGCTAAAAGTTTCTTGCGAATGATGCTCCAAGTGGACCCGATGAGGAGGGCAAATGTCAAAGATTTGGCGAGACATTCTTGGATGAAGGAGGACTGGGAACCTGCCATGTCTCAGCTCAACAATGAGGTAAGAAGTTAAGAGAAACTAACTAAGACGTGACAATCAATGTTAACTTCCTAAGGCAATTGAATGGTGGTACTTGAATATGTCACAGCCCACAGGGTCACATGACTGCTTCGGCTATGGAAATCGGGGTAACATTTATTTACAATATTGTACGTTAGCAGTGATTGTCTCTTCTGCAAAGGTCTGGCTAAATTGCAAGCCACACTAAAAAATAACTTATAAATTTTAATTATATTTGATATATTTAATTGGACATTATTGGGTTTTATAGAACAACTAGTACAGAACTAATCCCAATGAGTTTATAGCGGATACATCTAAAAACCATTGCTCTGAGATGACCACGTCCACAAACACCATACAAATCTAGTCATTTCAATAAATAAGTTTTAGAATTTTTTAAGGAGTATTGTTCCTAATGCATGCATCTTTCATTTGTGTTAGATGATCATTGTTGAAAAATCTCAAATGCTAAAAACTAATCAAGAGTATAATAAAGCAAATATAACTGTTACTATTGCAGTATTGGCTGTCAATTTTTTTAAGAGATTGATCCAAGTTTATTAAACAAAAGTTATTTATTAGATCTTGTAAATTGAAAAAATCTTTACCTTCTGCAATTTTTGCCAAAATATCAAATTTCATATTGTTGGTGTGTTAAGTTGGGTAAAGGTTTTTGTTTGAAGAGCTAAACAAATGTTTATGTGAAGAATGAAAGATGTTCATTATGTCCTTCAATTTAAAAATCCTAAGAATAGTTTTTTGCGAGTAATCATTATTGTGCTTCTTAGTAAAAAAATTTATTTTCACACAAATCGGTTTAATATCCTCTTTCCAAACAGTCATTGATCCACTTGTGGCTAGTTTATGTTAAATCTGGTGAAGTATTGAATTAAGGGAGGCTCTAGCATATACACAAATAATGTCTAATATGTTTTAAATTATTTGAAATACATGTTTAAAATATTATGAAAAGACTTTTTGTTTTTTATTTGATGATATATTGAATTTTATATTATGTTTGTGATTTTTTATCGAGCGTGCCATTAGGGAAAAGCTCTATATAGGTTTTATTTTCCCGTCGGCTGCACCTGAAAATTAGTGTTAAACAACTTTATCTTAATAGTTACAGAGAACTTTCATAAATTAAAGTTGTTTGTCTTAACTTATCAGTTAGCTTTGTCATAAATATTTTTTTTTCTCCAAAAAATAACATTTACAGAGTATTAGCAAAAAAACCTCATTTTTTAACTCTAAAAATTTTTGAGCAAATGTTTAAAGTTTTTTGTTTGAAGGGTTACAAAAATTTTTATTGAAGACATGTTGTTTATTATGATCATCCAATCAAAATTGCCAGGAATTTTTTTTTTGTTTTTGAAAAACTCACTTCTAAAAAGTTATAGCCAAAAGCATAGTTTTTGAACTCTGAAGGTTTTTGTGCAAAAGTTTAAAGTTGTTTTTTTTTTTGTTTTTTTTTGAAGAGTTACAGAAAATTTTATTGAACAAATGTTGTTTATAATGACCATCTATCCAACATTATGAAGAATAATTTTTTCATACAAAAATTATTTATTGAATTTTAGCTAGAAATGGAATGTTTACTTCACACGAGATTGCTGGTCATCTATGGCTAGTTATGAATGTGTTACATATGTAATGTGAATATTTTTATGTTTTATATTGTGATATATGCCTTAATTAGCCAATGATGTGCTATTATAGGCCTTTTATATTGAACAATAGAAAATGAAGTATAACACAATGTTTGTATACTGAACTAGATATTCGTTTATATGCTAGAGCTACCGGAGTTGAATACCTGTCTGTAATTTGATAAGTACTGTACTTTACTTCTCTTTCTTAAACATACAAATAATTTCCTTCAGGTACATACCCTCGATGAGGATGCCATAGGAGAGATTTCTCTACGTGAGTCAAAGTCTCGGGAAGAAGTAATTCGAGGGATCAAAAAGTGGAACTACGATTACCTCACAGCTACTTACTTGATCCTTGTTACCAACAAGCGGCAAGGTAAACCTGTGAAGCTTCAGGATACGTCAGTTGAGGTATGTTTGAACTAGATTTCCATAAAAGTTAGTATTTACAACACACAACACCAATATGGACAACACCATAACCTGGACCTAGAGCATTTTTCAGGTTTTTAAATTTGTGAATGCCCATCCATAACTTAAGTATCCATCCAGACATATCAAGTATGTGGATATGACTGAATTGATTCGCTTGGACTAAATAATTCTGTACATTTTAGTTTTTACAAGTTAATCTTTAATTTGAACTATAATGTAAAATTTGAGCAATACTTTTTATTTCCAAACGAAGAGGTCAGTATTCGACCTGGTGTAAATTTACTTGTATTGACGGTTTTAGACATGGAATATTTCTTGCCCTTAAACAATAAGCATATTTAAGAATAGTTGTTGACCATGTAAGGTTTAACCTACTGCACAAACCTACTATTAAATGGTCCAGATAGTGGTTTAGTGGTGTCCTAGGATGCCTATCTATACTTTCGTAGACATGCATGCTTGTGCACTAGATTTTGCACTGAGAATTAAGCATTCGAGGTATGTGAGGATTGTTTTTGTGCAAAAAATTGAGTAAAAATTGGTCTGAGCATTTTCCAATTAAGTTGTTTCCCTTTCATAAAACAAAATTGAAAAATTCTCAAGTCCTGTCATAATTTGAAGCTTTTTTATTTTATTCAATATTGATTTTTAAAAAAAAGTTTCATGGTTGCAAAACAAAAGTTTAATTTTTTTGTGCAAAAAATGTCTTAGTCTAACCAGAGATTCGAATACCTAATATATGGATAAGTAATGATTTTACAAAAATCCTAAGAACAAAGTAGAAATGCAATTCATATAAAAACATTTATTTTCCATAAATAATTCTTACAACAGAAAGTTGAAAAACATTTTGTAAAATACAAAAGATAAACAAATAAATTTAAAACTTGAGCTAACTTTTTCAATGACAACAAAATTGTTTAAAAATAATTGTTTATTTGTATGCCCTCAAAATATGCACTACTCTTTTTAAGTTGCATAAAATATTGTTTATCTTAATTAATAATCATTTTTTATGAACTGACAAAGTTGTTGATTGAACATTTGTGAACTTATTTGAAATTCTTCAACAAAGTATATTTATTAATAACACTGGGCTGCATACAAAAAAAATTCTTCAACAAAGACGTCATCAGCATTGCCCATAGTTTTTGCATACTGATTCCAGAAATCAAATCCATTTTCTCCAGAAGGTTCGCATGTTTTGTAATAAATATACATAAGACGCAGTCAATGATCACACGTGGACATTACACATTATCAACATAGCTGCCTTTGAATCTATCACTCTAACACTATAGCTAGAACCTCAGGAGCAAAACGAATACTACCACAGTGTTCAGCATGCAAAATTGAACTGGAAAATGATATTTTCATTTGTTACAGTTTTGATGCAGATCAGTGTAATTGATATTATTGGTTATTTTTTTCTCAAACTAGCTTTCATGTGACTTGTCATGTGTCTAATTCTAGATTGTAATGAAAATGTTCAGATACTTTCATTTAGTTAATCAAATGTTATTAATAAGTTAAGTAATTTCTTCAATCTTTAAGGAATACTTAATCAATTTTGTTTAGAAATTATGTTCATATAGTTATATGAACAATATTTGTAAAAATTAAAAATTCTTGTAACTGACTTTTTCAGAATCGCCAACCTCCTAAACCTGTGAGGTGCCTTGTAGATCAAATTAATAAAGTGAAGTTGATAAACTCTCCCAAAGCTTTGGATAATCCCAGTCTGTTGACACTGGCCACATCCCCCAGAAGCATCCATATCTCATTAGAAGGAGGGTTGAATAATGAAGAATTGCTGGGCATCTGTACAACCTCTCCAGTCGATGCTTGTGTTGATAAAATAACCTCGAACACGTTGAAAGTACCAGATGGGGGCAGTCATTCAGAGTTGATTCCATTGGTGTCGCCAAAGAAACGTAAAACCACATCTGATGAGGATGACCGTGAAAATTTTGCCCAGCCGAGAGTACCGACTCCGAACGTCCGGGTTCGGAGGCGGATAACTCCATCTACTCCGATCTTCAGCAAACTTTCACCATCGCGGTCAATGGATAGTGCCCTCAACGAGTATGGATCTCCAGGCAGGAAAGTGTTGATGCCTTTTGATGATTACATGTTCAGAACGCCCACCAGAACTCCAAGGTCTTCTAAGAACGTGTTTGGCAGTATAGAGAAGTCATTAGACAAGATGAAGACCATGCTCACTCCAAAACGTAGACTAAATTCTGATCAGGGACCTGCTTATGTTGATAGTAAAAATTTGCAGAATGTCAGCACAACTGGCAGTAGAAATCCAGACCAGGTTCTCAATGATCTTAGATTAGCATTGCTTAACAAAGGAATCCTCTGCGAGCAGAAGGGTTACACATTAAGAGGGAAGGTCAAAGATGAGGTGGGAGGAGCCAAGCTAAGTTTCGAGCTGGAGGTCTGTCGTGTACGAAGACTAGACGTCGTTGGGATAAGGAGAAAGAGATTGAAGGGAGATGCATGGATCTACAAACGTGTCTGTGAAGAAATTCTTCGGCTAACCCAGAATTCCAGCATCCAACTTGCAGTTTAACCAAATGAATATTTAAGTAGAAAGTTTTATATTTTTTAATTAACAGCTCAAATAATCATTATTTGATAGATACTTTTATATTTATCTTCCAAATATATCAAAGTTGAACATGTAGACAAAATTTGATTTGAAATGCTAAACTACAGTGCCTTAAGTTAAAATTTTGTTATTTGATATGGATCAAATAAAAAGTTTGTGAAAAATAGTTAAGTCATTTTGATAAAATTATATCAAGGGATTTCATAACAAAAATTGAATGTATATAGGCAACCATAAATATAGAATAAATAGTGAATAATAATGAAAGCGAGCATAAATAAATGCTACAAATTCGTGAGCGATTGAAAATATTGCAAACATAAGCTATTAAAAATGTTGCAAACATGAATTGGCTAAAAATTATGATTTCACAAGTAATTAAATATCAGTACTAGACGAAAATAAAATTTTCATTTATCAGAAATCTTATTTTGATTTTTTAAACAACCATAAACTAGATTGGGAAGTGCCCCAAAGTTCTAACATGAACGGTCATTTTGAAACAAGCAAGAGTAAATACTATGCATTAAAAGCTGTGGTATGCTAAACCTGTTTCTAAAATTGTTTTACTTTTTTAAACTACTTTATATTATTATATAAACCCCTTTTTTCACTGGTTTCTAATAATAAAAATATCTCTAAACATTCAAACGAAATTTGGTTAATCATGAATTTGATGATAAATTGGCTAAGTCTAAAAATTCGTAAGATGTCTATTATTTAAAAAAGTATAAATTTTAGGCAAAAAGGTCTTTCAGGCATTCTACCTTAGAATCTAATGTTCTTTCATTTCTTTTAAATAAAGTTTTCTCCAAACCTTTCATATACAAATCTCGGTTAACCATGAATTTCAAGTTTTGAATAAAGTGTATATTTCAATAAGTAAATATTGATTCTTAAAAAAAAGTTTAATGATACCAGTGTATAATGTTAGGTTCTTCATTTTCATTTAAACAAACTATTCTGTAAAATAAATATTTATTTTGAAAAAAATGCATACTTTTGGTAGTCCACAAATCCACTGTCCCAACAACAATCAGAGGTCAAGTATAGAATCTAGTTTTTCAAACACAGCTTAATAAAACAATCTATAGGATCTGTAGACTTCATACAGGAATACACATAGCTAATTTCAGCTCTTATAATACCAGTAAGTGCAACCAAACATCATAAAGTTAAATATAAAACACTTAAACATAGTTATAAATGTATTGTACACTAAAAACATGAAGCGTAACTCTGTGGCTACTTGATTTTTTTGCATTGCAAACTTGGGAAATTAAATGAGTGCTATCTTGATGTACAGTAGAACTCCTGAGATCCACACTTCAGCTATGTCCGGTTTATTTTTTATAGTTATATGGTTAATAAGACAACTGTCAACAGTTAATAACTAGGCAAATTTGTGAAACAGAAATATATTGGGTTAAATTGATATAGGACTTTTTATTATTATTAGCAGCTATCTCATTAACCATATAACTCTATAAAAAATAAACATAAAAAGTTCGGTAGAATGAAGTGGTTTGCCATCGTTACAAAACCAGCTATAGGTTTTATATGTAGACATCTATACAAAAAATGTTTCGAGGGATATCTAATGTAAATGATACTTGTGAACTGGACAAAGCTGCAGTCGGAATCTCAGGAGTTCTACTGTATCAAGTATAGTATAAAGTATCATGTGGTGAAGTTATTTTCTAAGAAAAAGTTCATTAAACAACAAATAATTTGTGTTTAAACTTTTAAGAAAATGTTAGTTTTTACTCAAGTTCGAACATTTATCAACATGTATTAATGTTCAAGCACTGAATGCAATGCAACCTAAATTTCATACCCGAAAATAAATTCCTCGTGTAAGTAGGGTTTTGAAATAAATAAATCTTTAATAATTAATTTGAATAGATGTTTATGATTTATATATTTTTCTAATTACTTCTGATCTACTGTATTTATTCTTCTAAACCGTGTGCATATTTATCTTTTTATATCTCGTTTCTCTTTATCCTTTGATACCAGCTTCTCTAAAGTTGGTATTACTGAATAAAAATGTGTGTGGTTTTACAACAGTGTACTCTATATTTACTTTTAGATTTATATTTTGAAAATTTGCTACATTTTGTATGGCGAGGCAAAAGCGGTGGTGTAGTTGTTGTCCGGAAGTCACAAGTATTAAAGTTGGAATTATTTGGAAAGATCTAGGAAATTATATTTCAATATGATCTTAGTAATATTGCCATGAATTTTTTTTATGAAATATTTATTAGAGATTTCTGCCAATAATTTTGGTTTACTTTACATAGATTACTGGTCATCTATGGCTAGTTGTTCAGAAAAGATGCCCATTAAAAACCGCTCAGCTTTGATGATAACGATGTTAACTTATTACAAACTGACGAATTGAATGAACACCATTCATAATAAAAGGATCTGATGATAGGTATTATGTCTTCTCTATAAGAAGACGGCCATTATCTGCTGAGAAGAAGCTTCTCTAAATGCATCGTGTGCCAACTATTCTGGCGAGATCCCAATTGAATTTAGCCAGGTTTTCCCTACATATGATTTTAAATAAAAAAGTACAAATTCGTTAGTTTATTATTTAGTAGCACTTTTTGTAGCTCAAGGATATTCAAGTGTATACATATTTATAATAAAAGTTATGTTCATACGAAATTCAATACAGTGACTCTTGGTGCCTGAATAGTACATTATTACCCTTCCATTTAAGGTTATGTTTATAGTCCTTATAGCAGCTGTTTGTTGGGCATCAAGAGGTTACTAATTTTTGTTCAGGAAGTAAAAATGGTTTTGTTTACAACATTGAAGTTTAGCACAAAAATTTCAACTTTTGTAAAACTGATTATGTTTTGAATTTTGATAAAGTTGTAACGGTCTTAATTTTATATTTGAATTGACTACATCTGAAAGCTAAGTTTATCTTAAAGTATCAATTTGTTTGATTTCAGCACCTCCAGTTTCTTATCAAGTTGATCATTTATGTACATGTGAACTATGTTCATGGAATTTTATTTATGCTGTTCACTCATCATACATGATTTAGTAAATGCACATTTTTTCCTGGTGTATAATTTTCTTGGTTACGATGTTTAATTTTAATAAGATTTGATTACAAACTCAAAACGAACATATTGATGATTTTAAGAAAAAACTTATGTTTAGCTGAGACTTTCCAACAAAATAATAGAATTTCAACGTTAATTCAAAATATAATTTGTTTTTACAGACCTTTACTTGATATTTATAAAAATATTTGATGCTTTTAATCAAAGCTTACTATTCAAGCTCTTTATTACTTTATAATTAACACTGAATAATTCATGTTTTGACTCTTAAATCTGTGCAGTTTTCTCCATAAATGTTTTCATTTAAAGTAAATCTTATTTAGTTCTATGATGGTCACAAGTTTCTAAAATCTTGTGAAATTTTGTTACTTGCAATGCTAAAATATATTATATTTTCATCCCCTAGTCAGTAAGACTTTATTGTATATAGTTTATTATTAAAAGATTATATTAAATGTTCAAAACCTGTTTGTTTCTAATCTTCCTTGTGTTAAATGTTTGCTTTTAAAAACTGTATTATCTGAAGAAAGTAAGTTTGTTTTTATAAATATGTGCAGTGAAGCTACTAGAGCTTGCTGTTTTGTTGTGTGTAGCTGATGTTTATATTCTAAAACCACTTAGAATAGGGGGCAAATAATCCCTTGTGGAGGCACTCGCAATACCCCCATCATTTTGCGGTTAACCTGAAAGGGGCCTCCAATTTTGAAAACCTTCCAGATTTATGCCCTGTTCCCCAGTTGAGCTGGTATATAAAAAGTGTGTTCATGAGTACAGCTAAAACTCCTTATATATTTATGGCGAACTATTTTTGTCGAGCATTGTATAGCAAAATCTCTACATAGGTTTTACTTTTCTGGTGTAAACTTTTGCAATGAAGTATAATTTTTGAGTATCTGCTAGTTTTTTTTTTATTGATATATCGTCCTAATATACTTGGTTAGGACGATTTGTTTGTTTTTGAAAACGTTCCGTGATTTTTGTTCATCTGTTGAGTGCCACATTTTTTATGTACTGTCGGAGTGCAGGATTCTTGAATTAAAGAAGTTAATTTTTAATCACTTTTTTAAATACGTATATTAAATATAAACCAAAATAATTGAAATAAAATGTTAAATAATTTAATTAAAGTTAAATTATAAATTGAGTAGGTTACAGTTCAGTTAGTTAAAACTAAGTTATGGATTAACTTAGTTAAAATAAAATTATACATTAAAATAATTAGATGAATCAAAATAACAAATTAAAATAACTAAACTTGAATGATAAATTAACGTTCTTCTTTTTCTAAAAAGTTTTATCAATATCAGATGAGTTTCTATTTGGCAGAGATATGTTAGTTGCTCCTTTATTCCAACCAATCTTTGAGTCAGATGTAAAACAGAAAATCTACTTTCCTTCCGGACGTTGATGAGTTTATTGACTTAGCACCTTAATCATTTCTTGTAACACCGCTGGTACAGAAGTATAATGGCTTATTCTATTTTATGTAACACCAGCGATACATACGTTTTTAATAAATCTATACACGCACAAATTTGCCTGTATAAATTAATTTAAACTTGAATTGTATCATTGGTGTTTGATAACATGGAATGAACCATTATAATTATGTATCACCGGTGTTATATAGAAAAGGTTGAAGTGTTGATAATTAATATTTTAATTATGAAGGTATAATCTTAGAACATTTCCTACAATTAATATAGGCTTTACAATGTATAAGTTTCAGTTGTCTCACCGGACAATTTGTGAAGTTTCATTAAAACAATGGAGTTGTAAACAAATTCTCCAAATCACGTCATTTTTCGAAGAAATGTTCCCGATTGCTCAAGAGGAATTCTGAAAACTTCAATTGCCGGGGATCGTCACGCCATCCGACAACAAATGGAGTTATAAGTTATATCACTAAACCGGACAGGTATCCAATTACTAATAAAAATTATCATAAAATCAAAGTAAACCCTGATGATGTAACAAAAACTTATATTCTTACCCCTTTTGGATTATCCCAATATAAGTATATGCTGTTTGGATAAAGAAATGCCGCAGCAATCTTTTAGAGATTTATGGCTGCAATTTTTGTTTATTTGCCATTCAATAATTGCTTCAGAAATGGGCGTGCAATTCATGAACTTCTAATAGATCTTTAGCATTGAATCTAATACAACTTTAATAAGAGTGTGTACGTACATATACACACACGAACCATGTGTATAACAAAAAAGTGTAATTGTAGTTTTTCGTTTAATTGTGGCACACTACTCATGGCCTATGTATTATTTTTATATTTCTTATTCTCATTTACATACAATAGTAATGATATTACTAAAGGTATTTATTAGCTGTAAGTGTTCCCTTATTATTAATA
>JARUHE010312497.1:0-11934 GCA_031471125.1 Archaeomysis grebnitzkii | reverse complement strand
TTTTCTGTTTTTGTCTTGCAAAACATATTAATTTTGTGTTACATTTCATATAAAAAGATTTTTATATACATTTATATAGAATTTTTTTTTCAGAATCAACTTAATATTAAGAGCAATTTTTTATTCTGAAATTGGTGTGAGATGTACGATGACAACAAACTCTTCAATAATTTTGTAAATTAACATCTATTCAGTCCAGTTTCAAAGTATATATTAGAAATGTGCGTGATATTAGTTGAGCAGAGCCTGTAATTTTACATAGGCATTTATTTTCAAAACTACTTGGCAAATAATTGAAAAGTAGTGAAATATGATGTGAATATGATAATTCTTGACGAAAACTATTGAAACAAAACAATACAAAAGTAGTAATAACCTGTAATAGAAGCTTATCACTGGTATTTCAATTGATGTTTACAATTGGCATTTGGCAAGCGTACCAGCTGTACTGGTTTTAATTGGTTTATTGGTTCAAATATGTGTTTTCGGCCACCAAAAACCATTTAGGTTAGGTTTTGTTTGGTGGGTCACAATAATACTAAACTTTCCTTAAATACTTCAGTTTTTGTACAGCGTGCGACGCGACGTACCGGTTGTGTTCAACTTTCACCGTCGAAGTTGTATGAAATTGATTACAAATGAAAAACCAACTGCAATTTCTGTAGGTAATTTGAAAATTAGATTATTAGGATAGCCAACTTTTAAATTACCAAAAAAATGCAGTGAGTTTTATTTTGATATCTTCATATTATTTCAATTTAGAAAATTTTAATTTTCTATCTTTATATTATTTCAGTTTAGTAACTTGAAAGAAGTTAATGAAAAAACTTTACCAAATTTTTTTTTATGGAAAATGGCTGAAGGAAAGAATGTTTCATTGCAAGATTTAGAACTGGATTCAAAAATAATTTCTGCTGCAAAGAGAGGTAAATTTTATTTTTTTTAATATTTATTCCCACATAGGTGTTAACTTTTATATAAAACAGCCAAAAAATGTTGTTCTTAATTTCATAGAATTGTTTGCATAGAACAAATTGAAGAAGTCAGATTTGTAACTTTGTAACACCATTTTTGATTTGATATTTTTGGACTTTGAAAAAATTTTCAACAAATTGTTTTTTTCATATTTTGTTTTTATTTATGCATCAATGGATTGGAAATGAAGTACACATGATTAGTCTCTAAGGTGAATTTTTGATTAAATGATGTTTTCTAACTTTGTAACACCATTTTTGATTTGACATTTTTGGAGAATTTTTTTCTTAAAGTTACTGAATGAATCATCGCGAGACATTGGAACCGTCCGGTTCGTGGATTACTAGTTTCCAAAGCATTTAGACCATATAATATCTTCATATGCCTAGTTTTGTTATTTGACATACATATGTATATTTGTTTTTTTCCAATGTTTTCAGACGATATAATGACTGTATAGGCCTATTTTTGCAACATCTCGAAGTGTCTGTCTGTTTCCTACCTTCTCCATATAGTACGTTTCATGCAGGAATTATGTCTTCCTAGGTGCATTAAATTAGCATTAAATGTTATATTCCAACTCTTACCCCATGCATTGAGTTGATTCACATCGCGATGTAGGATGTTCGTTGCACTCGTTTTACTTAATCTAATTTAAATAAAACAATACATCGAAGCAATGGAAACAAAATATTAAAGGTGTAAGCTTCTGGAAATGGGTTATGTTATCCTGACTCTTGTTCTTACATGCACTAATTTAGGGAGATCGAAATGCTTAACCAAGCTTGAGATAAATAGCAAACCAATTCGCGTTGTCATTTTTATCATCTTTATGATTTTTGTTCCAGATTCATCATTGGAAATATGTTTTGACCAAAAAAAACAATACGGGAAGAACGTTGATGTTGAACTTTATCCAAATGCTAACCATTTTAATGAGTTTAATTTTCTAAATGAATAATTTAATGTTTATGGAACAGCAAATTTAAAAATTGCATGTTTAATCATTAAAATTTTAAGAATATCATATTAATCATTAATAATTTATAATTTTAAACCTTTTTCATCAATAACAAATAAAAATGGAAGTTCAAATATTTTAGATTTATCTTTTTTTAAGGAATGTACTTGAAGAACGATCCAAAAAAATAAGAAACATTATCTTTCCAAAAATGCTTTACCTGACCGGTGACTTCAGCCAGTCCAAATTGATATACATTATACAGGTTAGTGCTATCAGGTTACTATTGCTCAAGACCAAAACGACCCATGCATTTTTTTAATGAGGACACATTGCAATGGGATGGCCATAGTCTAAGACATTTTTTAACGCATCAGTGGGAAGGGAATGTTTGCTTTTAAAAAAAAACTCCAATATAAAATTGATGACAATGTATTATTGAATGACAATCAATTTTAAATGTAAGTGCTGCATGGTATCTACGTACGGTTCTACGTTAAAGCAAACGATATGGCGAAATAAACGTTCTTAACATACATAAGCTATAGTTTAAAATTAGTTTTATTTTGGAAACGAGCGATTATATTAGAGATTTTATATACCTCCAATGATCTTGTTTAGACCTATACAATATACATGTGTGATAACAAGTTTTTTAGACAACACATATTGTAGTCAAACATATACTTTTTTCTCGCATTTTTAGTAGAAGGTGTTGGCAGACGATAGTCAAAGCTAATCAGTTTAATTTCTTAAGTTTGTTTCTTATTATTCTAATATTTTTCATTAACGTTAAGTGAGTTTATTGTAATATTTCGATGTTATTTGTAATACTATAAATGTTTTTTGTTAAGTGAAAAACAAACAATTTTCATACAATTTTTTCGCTTATGAGGGAGGAATCATACACCCCCTTTGCTAGCCTACGACAAGCTAAGCAATGTGTCTTTATAAAATTGTTTATACAAAAGTGTAGTAATTAGCAAATTAACAATTTTTCACAGTATCAAAAGAAAATAGCTTAATACAAGATTTATTACTTTCTTGCAACATATAAGTTACAACAAAGTAGTGTTTATTACTTATTAGAAAATAAATTTTTTATTAGGCTAAATAAAGAGAATGTTTAAACATTTATGGATAAATAAAACTTTGCTTTATGTATTAACTCGCATTCTTTCTCGTTTTGCTGAAGCAATAATACTTTTTCAGTGAAGTAGTAATAGTGATATTATTATCACTAATGTTTCTTTTATTATATGAAACGCATTAGTTACAAGAACTTGTTATATGTTCTTCTTTCAGTGCTATTCTTGAGATTATATTCTAATTAACATATTCTCCGACGCGTTTCTAAGCAGGAATATATTTATTATTTAATGATTTTACCATTAGTGTATGATTATATATATATATTCATTTTCTTTCAACATGTTTCATTAAAAACAATAATCTAATTGGTTTCAATTCACTATATACTTTATATATACAGTGTAAATTAATTAAATGTTTCCTCTCTCTTAAGGAATTTTTGAGTAGTGATTCTAAGGATTTTTAGTACTTAGGTTAATATATCATATAAGGAGAAAAAGGAGGGGAGTGCGGGATATTCCATGCATTTCATGAATATATATATATAGTATATATGTGAGTTTATCAGTGTGGAAGTGTTATATACTATTTATTTACACTTTATGCAATTTGAAAAACAATTAACATTTAACAAATAACAAAAATTGCGAATATCAAGTTACATTGACCATGTATGCATAGATCAACCGGTGTAGATGTCAACTCTCAAACCATATTCTGTGGTTTTTGCACTGTCAAAGGACGATTTTGTGTTGTTTGACAATTATAATATCCTTATGTATATATTTTGCATATAAAATTGACTATATTATGAAAGCCAAACGTAATAATTATTATTGATGTTTAATTGATTCTATAATTATACGACAACTCAATAATTCTTTATCTTTGTGAAAGACTTTTGTTGAAATTGTATTTCTTGAAAACAAAAGAATGTTCGTATGTTCGTATACTCGTTTGTTCGTGATTATTACAACTCAGAATGATGAATTAACAAATGATATGAATGAATAATGAATCAATGAATAACATGAATGAATAATGAATCAATGAATAATATGAATGAATAATGAGTTGATGAATACTATGAATGAATGATGAATTAATGAATAACATGAATAAATGATGAATTAATGAATAACATGAATAAATGATGAATTAATAAATTATATAAATGAATAATGAATCAATAAATAACATGAATGCATAATGAATCAATGAATAATATGAATGAATAATGAGTGGATGAATAATATGAATGAATGATGAATTAATAAATAGCATGAATAAATTATGAATTAATAAATTATATGAATGAATAATGAATTAATACATTATATGAATGAATAATTAGTTAATTAATTAATTAATAATATGAATGAATGATGATTTAATTAATAATATGAATGGATGATGAATTAATAAATTATATGAATAAATGATGAATTAGTGAATGATAAATTAATGAATAATATGAATGAATGATGAATTAATGAATGATATGCATGAATGTTGAATTAATTAATAATATAAATAAATGATGAATTAATAAATGGTATGCATGAATAATTAATTAATGAATGGTATGGATAAATGATGAATGAATTGATAATATAAATGAATGATAATATGAAAAATGAATAATATGAATAAATGAAGAAACAATAAATGATATGAATGAATAATGAATTTATGAATGATATGGATGAATGATGAATTGATGAATGATATGCATGCCTGTTGAATTAATGAATAATATGAATAAATGATGAATTAATAAATGGTATGCATGCATAATTAATTAATGAATGATACGGATGCATGATGAATGAATTGATAATATAAATGAATGAATAATATGAAAAATGAATAATATGAATAAATGAAGAAACAATAAATGATATGGATGAATGATGAATTAATGAATAATATGAAAAAAATAATAATATGAATAAATGATGAAATAATAAATGTTATGAATGAATAATGAATTAATTAATAACATGGATGAATGATGAATTAATAAATGATATGAATGAATAATGAATTCATTAATAAAATGAATGAATGATGAATTAATTACTAATATGAATGAATGATGAATTGATGAATGATATGCATGGCTGATGAAATAATGAATGAATAATGAATTAATGAATCAATGCTGAATTAATGAATGGTATGAATCAATGAACCAATTAATCTATTGATCTATTCATCTATTGATCATTTCGCTATCTTTATTGTTTCCTAAGTATTAACTCTCGCTAATAAAATTATTTAAATAAAACATGAGCTGCTACATTATAATTAATACAGTGGACCCAGTTTGACTTGTTATTGGTCGTTTTGGGTTTACCGTAGACACATTTAAACTGTATGCTGTATTCATAGAGCAAAATGCGTACACATAGAAGCTGAGCCCTTTTTCGTTATTTGATTCGGCTGAAAATGAGATGGAAAAGAACCCTATAGAAAACAACCTAACAGCTGAAGAACATCATCATGGCTAAATAGAGTGCGTATATAATAGTTAATTATAGGTTGGAAAAAACTGATGGTTGATGCAAAACGTGTTTTTGTCACTTTTATTATTTCATATGAATACAGATTACGTTTTAAGTGCTTATAATTTCTTTAGCCTATCAGAAATCGTGCGTAGATTCTGACGACATATTGTTTACGAACTTTAACAAATTTTGAGGGAAGCTATTATAATTTGTTTGATAAGTGGACGCATTTCGCAGATGGACACATTTCCGCAACATACCCTACTTGATAGCTTGATATATCTTTGTAAAGTATGTATGTTGGTTATTTATTTGTATGTAATTGTTGTTATTGACCACGCTCCATCTTTGAAGTTGAAGATCGAGCCCTCAAGTCAGAGGATTGAGTCCCCTTCCCCCAGGAGATCCAACCAGCAGGCAAGCCAGGAACGTCTGCACAAACGACAATGCGAATAGTTGTATGGTGCTGTGTTAGTCGTGTTGGCACATTGGGCAGTTTGGTAACGGGTGTGTGTCATGAGTTATTTTATTTAGGTTTTCTGTGTATGTTGTGGGGCAGTGTTTGGTTGCAAATGTTTATGTCTGGTGCTGCTCTAATAAGGATGTTGTTCTGTTGGCTGGCGTTTTGTAGTGTGTGACTATATGTGTTATTTGATTGGTATGAATGTTGTCTGTTGAGGTGGAGTGTCTATGTTGATGGTGTAGTTTTTGTTATTGTCGAATATGGTTTCCTTCCAGTGTCTGGGGTTTGTTTGCTGTGTGTCTTAATTGGGAGGCATGTAATTGTGGGTAAGTTTTTATTGGGAGGATTTTGGCTTCTTAGTTTATGTTTTGTGCGTTGGTGTCTAGTGTAGTGTATATCCGGGTGCTGTTCTCAGTGATATGCTTTATATTGTTTTGAGTTTATTGATGTTTGTGGGTGATGTGATGGGTGAATAGATGACGTTGGCGTGTTTTATGATGGGTTTAATTCTTTTTTGGTATTTGGTGGTTTTCCCCCAGTGTCTGGTAGTGAGGGGTATAAATGGTTGTGGTAGTTTTATTGGCGTCTAGTGTGCGTCATCTTTGTATTGTTTGGCGATTAGTGGGTTTATGTAGGAGGATAATATTTTAATGTTATCTGCATATGACATTGTTTGCATTTTGTACGATGTTTGGTGATTCTTGCAAGTCTGACATGTAGATATCGAAAAAGGTTGGTGATAGTACACATCCTTGGGGTACTCCTATTCTTATATTGTTATGTGTGTTTTTTGATTGTTGAGCTGAGTGTATTTTTTTCGTCCTTTAATGTAACTTGATGTGAACTTGATGACGATGCTGTGTATGATGGTGCTGTGGAGCTTGCTTATGACTCTGTGTAGGTGCACGGTAACGAATGCCTTAGACGTATCCAGTGCTATTGCGTGTGTATGTGTTTACTGATAGTTATGATAAATAATAGTTTAATATTTAATTCTAAGTAAACATTTATTTAAAATAAAAAATGAAAATGTATAAACCAAAGTTTGATTTTGGTTACTCCGGAAAAAAACATACTTCTAACAATATATATCCTCTTTGTATAGTATAATACATTACTGAAAAACAGAAATTGCTGAAGGTTATAGTGTGAACATGTTACATTTATTTTGTTTAAACTCAAACTGAATTATTAAACATACAAGGTAACCCAATTATTCTACTAAAATGAACAAATGTTTTCATTGAAGATATTCTAATTTTCTCATTCACTTCACATAGATTAAGAAAATAATTCAAACTTTTTCAATTTTTTGTTCAAAGATTTCGAATCATTTTATTGATTGAAGTTTTGTTTGTATTAAATAACAATAAATATTCAGCTTTTTATAATTGTAATGCAATGGTTTGAGTATTTGTGAAAACAAACTTTTTAAAAGAAATATTGGTCTTCTAATTGCTTCTTTATCGAATAACTGAATTTTTAGAGATAAAAAAAATTGGAAGTTTATAAATGTACAATGGTCTTACGTGTACCTTTAGAATATATAACTCGATTCGTAAAGGAGGAAAAACAAAATAAAATGAAATATTTTTCTGATCGAGCATGTGAGAAATGTTGTTGTCGTTGTTGTCGTTGTTGTCGTTGTTGTCGTTGTTGTGGTTGTCTGGTAAAAGTTTTTGTTATTGATCTTAGAGAAATGTTTGTTCGGATTATAACATAAGGCTTTCAATTTTAGTTATTTATCATTAAGGTTTGTATATCTAAGATTCATAATTTGTTTAAAATAATAGTTTTTGTTTTTTCTAATTCGAAAAAAACAACTTTTTATTTTCATTTAAAGGAATGTTTTAAAAATAAAACTAAGACTTCTACATTTTCAAAAACATTTACTTGATAAAAGTTTTACAAAAAAAATATATTTTTAGAATAATAGATATTGTTAAAAGTATGTTTCTTACATATTTAACCAAAATCAGGTTATAACTTTTTTGTTGTTGATTGTTAACAATGGTTATTTAGAATGAAATGCAGAACCATTAATTTTGAACAAGTTTTAATTAATTTATAGTTGAAACACAAAACAATTTGAACAATATAAGTTACCTCTTGTGTTATTCTAGAACATCTTAAAGTAATTTAATGCCTGTTGTTTTGGCTTAACAAAACTACCTATTATTTTAGTTTTCTTGAAGAAATTTAATTTTAATCGTTCAAGACGCAACATAGGGCTAAACTGAACGCCGGTTGACTGCCCAATGACAAGTATAAATAGACTGCCCAACATTTGCTATATAGACTGACGTATAATGTGTTCGAATCAGTTGTATGGATTTATTTTATCTTTATTTAATAGATATTGGTTAAATTTATCAACAAATAAATAACCCATACCATATTCAAAAACAAAAACAATATTATTAATTTTCAAAATCACAAGCTATCAAACTCGAAAACAATAGTCCACACGTTTAACACATTCGCGCGCTATTATCATTATTGCCAGTCCACTCTAGAAACATAGTTGAGAAATTTTCGAATGTTTATCTATAAATATAAAAATAATTACAATTATTTCAACAAAAAAAATTCATTTTTACTTTAATTGTCTTTTTAACAATGAAAATAAATTAGGTGGGTACTGTAAATTTATATAGGTCCTAAACAAATTTTATCGGTTTATATTTATTTGAAAAATAAGTTTTAATTCAGTACCATTAAATTTAGCACAAATTTACTCTTTAGCTTGTTAAATAAAAAGGGCAAATAATGTACTTTATGATATATACAATCTTATAAGAACAATTTAACATTTTTTAATAGAGTTAGTCTTTTCACCATTCTAAAACCATGATAAAAACATGGCGATTTCCGCATTGGTCACAGTCCCACGGGATTATTATGGTCAAATTTTAGCAATAGGGTTAGCTCAAACCCCATTTAAATACAATACCCCCACAAAAACCTGATTTTACAATGGGGTTTGTTCACTAGGAACTATACTAAACAAACTTTTCAAAAGTTTATAATTTTTTAAATAATAGCTACTGTTAGAAATATTATTTGTGTTTTTTTCAGAGACAACTAAAATAAAAACTTGGTACATGACTTTTTATATTATATTTCAATGAAATGTTTACTTAGAATAAAATCCAAAATTATTATTTATCGAAAGCTTTTACTAAGCACTCGAAACTGATTTATTGTTAATCACATGAAAGGTGATATAACTAATTTTATTTTTTATTTTTTATTTTTACCAGGTTTGTCTAGTTCTGGAAATTATTGGCTTTGGTGTGAACTATACCTAAGATCAGCCGTTGATCTTACTTTTTGGTCAGTAAATAATGAAGGAAATTAATTAAAGTTCTCTTATCCGGAAGGAAGATTACATGTAGAACTGTTATATCATTTAATAATAATTAATCATTTTTCTCCACTAAAACATTTAAAACTATAAATTGTCCAAGATTTAGTTTTCCTCAATATATAAATTTTGCTTAACGCTGGTTGGCTCGCATATCGAACCATATTTTCAACTAACGTAATTGCCCATAAATTATACTGTTTTGTGATTTTGTTGCAACTACGGTATTTTATTGGTCACAAAGTAGCATCTGCCGTTGGTTAATGTACAACCAACGCGATGGTATATAAATAATGTAAATCCAAACAACAAATTTTCCTTTTGGGTGCTCATATTTGTAACATGTGTATATTAAATAATAAAACAGTTAGTATTTGAATACCTTGAATTATTAAAATATAATGATAATTTTTCACTTATGCAAAGTGTTGCATTTGCACAAAAGTCCTGGAAACATGATCAGTTTAATTATTAGATTTTTAGAAGTGAATTATTCTACACTACCTAGAGCAGTTATAAAGTATAGGGATTTCGATGTGAAGGTATTGTAGTAGAGTCGTCGTTGGTGCGGAGTGATTAAACAATAAAATCTGAACCTGCATTCGGAGGGTGGTTGGATGAATGAAAATTGCATAACAGTAGAGCGACTAGAGAGTTGAGTTTTCCGAAAATTTTGTTTACCTGGGTAGTTCGATTTGAAAAAAATAAAAAATAAGTATTGTAAAAACAGTTTATATAACCAGGTAAATGTGCTACCAAGTATAAAGCACTATCCTCTTAGATCGTGTAATGACAACATAGTTTTAATGTTGGTGCATTACATATATAAATCTGTCGTTGATATATAAAATTGATCCAATGACAAGAAAGCTAATCCCCTATCAAGAAAAGATGGGTCGAGAACGTATTATGTAATATGGCATTTGTATCAAAAGTAATGATAAATATTATATACAATTAAAATCATAAATCTAAGTTATGAATATATGCAAGAACTATTATTTGATACATTTCACATAAAAACTCATTTTTTAAACGAAATAAATTTTGTTCAAGCGAACGATTTCCATCAAACTTTGATTAACAAATAATTTTAATGAAATTTTAGAAATGGCTTACATATTCAAAGGGACTTCAGATTGAAATCATAAAAAAAACATCTAGTATAAACATTATAGCAAACTCGAGCAGAATAGTAAACTAAAAAATAAAAGACATGTTTTTTTCAATTAATTCCTCAACTCTAATAGAAGTTTTTCATACACAGTATTTTCGACTAAAACTGCTGCAGAGTTTATAAGAAGTTGACCTTTAAAGTGACCGCTAGTCACGAGTCCATTAAAGTAATGAACAAACATTTCTTGTCACAATTTTTTTCTTTTTCGTTTGTTATGTTTTCAAGGAATTCTCAATGTATCTTCCTTACATGTTTTTCTGTAGATTCAAGACAACTGTTAAGGTTGTCTTGACTAATCTAATGCATAATCTAACAAATTTCATATTACTAAATACTTATATAAAATATAAGTATTCTTCAAGTTATTAATAGTTTCATAATAAAATTTAGCTGTAAATATTCGTTTCCATTATAACGTCCTTATCAGCCCACATTACTTATCGAGTAGATGTATTTATATGTTGATTTACGTCTGTAAAATAAATTTAGCCTTGCGTAATAGTTTTCAATTACAGTATAACAATTATATTAGAAGTTGAATATTTATAGTTGGCTTGAGTAAATTACAAAACAACGTTTTGAAATATTATTATGGAAAACATTAGCGGTTTGTTTAGTATTGTAAATATGGTATATACAGTATAGTGAGACAAGCAAGAAATGAATACATTCACAATGAACGTTACACTTTTTTCAATACTCATATATAAATTCCTGTTGCATTATTTTCTTTGTTATCGGTATTTACTTTCTAAAATATAAAAGTTTTAGATACGCTGGTTTTCATTATATTCAAAATCATTTATAGGATCATGAAAATAAATACAGTTTTGGACAATTCATTGGTAAATTATTTATGAAATAATGGAATTATCAATCATTTTAATGTAAACTTCTGTTGTTCAGATTATTTTTGTATATGTATGCTTCAAAGTTAAGTAGATTACACTATTTTCAAGGTATGTATGACTCATTAAAATCATACCTTATCGATACTTTATATCTTTACAAGCAAACCAATGCAGTTCTTCAACTAGCATTATCGACAAACGTTTACAAATTTTTAACTATAAAACATAATTACATAATAACTACCAAACTATATGACAACTGCTTAAAGAAAATATTTAACTTTATATCAAATAATAATATACCAAATGCCAGAAAAGCTATAGATAAAAACGTAGTGTGATAGCATTTTTTTTTCAACTTAATTTTTGTAATTATCTTTAACTTTTAGGAATATTTGTAAATATCTTAATTATATTTGATCATGATGTCAATAATCTTATTGCCTGTTAGAAGTCGCTCACACCCGAAAAATAAAAAAATTACCTCATAGATTATTAGTATCTGAAAACTGCGTTGAGAAAAATGTTTATGTATATA